>JABWDY010029217.1:4117-17677 GCA_013358455.1 Thalictrum thalictroides | reverse complement strand
GAATAACACTCCGACTGTTTATACAAGATATATATAAACTATATCATGATGGTAGTAATAGAGAAAGAAATGAAGATGTGAATGGAAAGCTTCATTATCACCAATTGATTTGATGATACAGAGACTATATATAATGTACCAAAGTGATAGATATGGACGGAGAGGAAGTAGGAGACATATATATAGTCCTATTTTATAACTTCCATTCTTAGATATTTATCTTGATAATATTTTGGTCCTAATCATCTCCATACATAAAAAATAAATGTAAGAGAAGATTTATTGTTTATTTTAAGAAATCGAAGAATTGAACTAACTGGACTGGAGAGCTTATTGAAAGTAGATGGTTATCACCTCAATTGTAAGACATACTAAACACTAGACATTTAGTCTATCCAAATAATGTTTTAGTTTTAAAAAAAAATAAAAGGAACAAAATAATGGAAGAAGTATGGTCTATAATAGGGTGTATTGCCCAATCGCGTGACAAAAGTGGTGTTTGGGCAAAATGACTATTATAAAACCGTGAAACAATAGGGACCGACGTTGGAGGAGGAAAACAGAAAGAAAGAAAGCAAAGAAATAAACACACGGACACATTTTGTTTTCGTATCCCTACGCGACTCTAAACGGTCGATTATGTCCGGCGAAAAATTGTAGTACAGACGTACAGTTGTCGATTTCTTAACCAAACCAACTACTATTTGATGTGTACTAGACTCCATAGTAAAGAATCTCAACATTATGTACATGTGTCAAAAAGTTAAGAGAAAACTTATAATCTTGATACACTTGACCAACATCGTAACATATCTTTTTAAAAAGATACACCATCATCATCATCATCGTCATCATCGTCGTCGTCTCTTCTTCAACTTGCTTCAGAAAACTTCTACCGCTTCGGTAGAAGAAGCAAACCAGAGAGAGCTGGTGGTCGAGTCATCAACATGTCAACAACCATCCATCAGAAATCAAAATCGGTATAAAACCCTTTTTCTTTTTCTCGAAATCATCAAATTTGATACTAAATTTCGTATTTTTATGAATCCAATTGAAGAATCTATAAGGAGTTTGAATACATATTTGCAATCAGAATGTTTAATTTTATTGAATAGGGGTTTTTCAGTTAATAACTAATGAATGATTAGCTAACTGTAATTGGGTAATTCCCAATTCAGTTTTGTTTAATTAAGTATTTAATTGCATTTGAATGAATAGAGAAAAGAGATGAATTTTTTAATTGAAAGTTCCGATGATGATGATGCTAACTGATGTTTTTGTAAATATGTTATTTGCAGATAGTGGTGAGACTGACTAAGAATATAGTAGAAACTTATAAAAAATGTAACCCTGATTTTAAGTATTCTGAAGGATTGAATCCAAAGAGATTTCTTACAACTCCATCAGTTGGAGTACTCAATGATGGTCATGATAATGCAAACTCCGATCTTATTTTGTCTGTTAACTGTGTTTTGCACAATGCAGAATCACAAACAAGGTTGGTTCGTTGCTTACTTTTTTTTAACCTCTCTCTCACACACACACTCGGTAGACTGTTGAATTAAGAGCTGATCTTTGGGTAGGAATGATTTCCCTATCATAAATATTATTGACGCCAAAAATAGCTCACTTTGACAATTCTAAGCTTGTAAAACTATTTTATCCATTTTTTTTCATTAATTTATCTAATATAGGCAACTTGCATCCATCATTATTCCAATGTTATAAATCTTCTTACGAGTTGAAATTATCCACATTCCGGTGTGGGGGAGGGGGGTCATATTTAGTTCATGGTGTAATTACAGTGAGCCATGGTAACTCGTTGTTGTCTCCTCATGTTTACAACAGTCATGAAATAAAAGGGCTACAGTAATAGTTAAGTAAGTAGAAAATAGATAATAATGCAACCATGGGTCTCAGCCATGATTCATGTTTATGTGAAATGAGGGTTCACAACACACCATCTTGATGTTGAAGAGGCCAAATCGTCACTCAATCACAACCGCTGATCGAATAGAACATGTTTATGTGAAATGAGGGCTCCCCAAAAGCTGAAATGCACTATGCATTATAGCCATTATGTTCATGGTCTTTGCAAGTTGGGTTGAAAACTCATTTCCTAACTGAAACCAAATTTTTTGCAACAATAAATGCTCTCATACCCCTTGCTGCAATGTTAGGATGTAAGCCACAGTTTTTCAAAGAATCATTCACATTAATTTAGACAATTAGACATTGGAAATTTGGAATAATAAGGGACATTGACCTCCTTTATCTTATTCAAGGTATTGTTATTTAAAAACATGAGATGTTTTCCTGTATCTTAGCTTGGCAGTTCTGAGCTTTGCTTGAGCTAAGGCCTTCGAAGCCTTTAAAATATAGACTTGTCAGATTTACTCTTATGATCTTATCATGTGCCACAAGTGATCTTTGTCGATAACCTTTCCTCAAAATAAGCTGGATGATGGTGTAAGAGAATAAGCCTTTAAAGTTATCACCATCTGCTAATGCTCCTCTTCAGTGGCCCATCTCACAAACCGACCGACACAACCTTTTCCATCTTTTGAAGCATTCTACTGGGATTAATAACTCATCTTTCGACAATCACCCAGGCAAGATATGTATTGCTCATCTTAGGAGTGTTGTATCCCGGTCCTGTATATTAAAAGCCAAGTGGGGTGGGTTTCACTAAAATATACAGGCCATGTGTCATCCACGGCATTGTTTTGGTAAGTCCCTCCACTTGTTTCTGCTATCCCCCATGCCAGGCAAGAAGACGTGTAAGTCCAACTGATACCCTTTGTAAAGTGCAAAGCAAAGCTTAAGTGGTTTCTGAGAAGGCGTTACCTCATCAGATTAAAACTTGGACAACTCCATACCACCAAATTGCTAATTAAAACAGAGAAAGGGTATCTCTCTCGGCATTTTGGAGAGATGGTTATAAACACATAAGCAGTGATGGACGATGTGGGCCTGTAGGAGAAGAGAAAACATAACTCTTGGGGGCATTATCCCTTCCTTTGACACAACTTCTGTCAAAATTAGCTTGAATATCTAAGATCAATTCAAGAATCAAGTCCATAGAGCAACACTGATCCTGAAGAGTTCAAGCACAAAAGTTGGCCCAGGAAGAGTTTTGGTTTCAGAGCTGAAAGCTGGACTGAATTTGATGGCAAGACTATGTCATAAAGATTATACCCTTTCCTGAGATTGATACTCGATAGTTCCATATCCAGGTCATTAGAGCTTACATCTCAGTATTTGGGTCATCAAGAACACTCCACTAATGCCAACTGTTTTTCCAGTTGGATATTCCAAATTATCAGTGACAATTTTTTTTTTCAATTTCCTATTTTTGTTAATATTACCCTTAATAGAATTTGGAATTGTTTATTTCTGGTAAGACAAGCTCCTCTACCATGTAATTGTTTATTTCAATTTGCTGAAATTCTAGAATTTGGAAATTTCATATATGATACCATTTCACTTGATTAATATGCAACTTTTCCTACTTTTTTGATAAGTAAATGATATTCATTGATATAATTGGATCATTACATCAAGAAGATATACGTAGTAACCTTAACCAGAAACTAAACCACTATAGACCCCAACCCCCTACTGTTTACACCATACATAACAGCACCATTTTTGCAAGTTCCCCCCTAAATGATCACCTACCCATGGTAGAAATTAGTGTGTCCTCTCCTCCTGCAATTGCTGCCCGTCTAACTCAGTAAGGCACAATAGTCCCATGCCATTGTGCTCATTAACTTTCCAATATATTTTGACATGTGTTGCACAGAATTGGGAATTATCTCACTCTAACATACAAATAATTTAAATTGGCACTCCTTAACTATGTACTCCACCTTGTTTTTGCATTGGCAGATATGTTGTCAAAGATCTTTTGGGCCATGGAACTTTTGGACAGGTAGCTAAGTGCTGGGTGTCAGAAAAGAACAATTATGTTGCTGTTAAGATTATAAAAAATCAACCTGCTTACTATCAGCAGGCATTGGTTGAAGTTTCCATCCTTACAACGGTAATTTAAGCTCTCCTTACGTATAGATTCCTACTCAAAATTATCGCCACAGACTGTTCTTATGTTGTTGTAAACTGTAGGAGAAATTTATTTATGTGATTACTTCGCTTGCAGTTAAATAGGAAGTTCGATCCTGATGATAGGCATCACATAGTTCGCATCCTTGATTACTTTGTATTCCAACGCCATTTGTGCATATCTTTCGAACTGCTGGACACAAATTTGTAAGTATGCTAGCTTAATCAATTGACCACATTAATATTGTATCTTCTATGTGTTTGTTTAATTACTGTCTTGAGCACATCATTGCCTTTAGACCCCAGGCTGCTTGCTAGTCACATTTATTTTGGCCATACAGGTATGAGCTCATCAAGATGAATCAGTTTAGAGGGTTATCAATGAACATTGTACAACTCTTCTCGAAACAAGTCAGTTTTACACTATTTGTTCATCAATGTGTTAATTATTAGTTTTATTACTTTGCCAACCAAAAAGAAAAGTCATGAAGAAAGTCAGCTCATGGTAAAGTCATGATGATTTGTTCACTGATCGTGTTTAATCTTACTTGTATTTTTCAGATTTTAAGTGCTTTGATTCTTATGAAGGATGCTAATATCATTCATTGTGATCTGAAGCCAGAAAACATTCTTCTATGCACGAGGTAACTGAATTTTAATTGTTACTGCAGGTGGAGGTTGTATAGGAATACTCTGCTCTTATTATATTCTATGTAATATGTTTCAAAATTGACAGTGTGAACCCAGCAGCTATTAAAGTTATTGATTTTGGATCAGCTTGTATGGAGGATCGAACTGTTTATTCATATATTCAGGTCATTTCTTTTTTAAATGCTCTTAAACTATTTTTATGCGTTTATTGTTATACATGGTTGTGAAGTGAATGGATCAAGTAACATAAACTCATTTCTTCCCTCACTTTATGCTGCAGAGCCGTTACTACAGGTCTCCAGAAGTTCTTCTTGGGTATCAGTATCCTCATTGGTTATGCTTAATTTTCATGTCTTTTCGAGGGAGGGGGTTTTGTGATCAGCACTCTTCTGCAGTAGTTTGTTTGGCCTAATACTAATTTAGCATTGGTTTTGAAGGTTCATCACATTAGTTCTCTCAGTTATTTTGAAAATCTCAAATCGTGTGTTTCTTTTATCAAATTCACCAGTTCAGGACTGGATCATATCTCGTTGTGATTTTTGCAGCATGCATGATTTATTTGTTTATTTTGATTTGCATCAAATTTTACTCCTGTTATTAATGGTGTTCTAGTTAGGTCCTTGACACATCTTCCAGATACACTACAGCTATAGATATGTGGTCTTTTGGGTGCATCATTTTGGAACTGTTCTTAGGGATTCCACTCTTTCCAGGAGCATCAGAATTTGATCTTCTCAGGCGGATGTTGAAAATACTTGGGTAAGTTCTTCTGTTTCAAATGTTTTCATAGTATGTATTATAACTTTTGAGGTATTTACACTTGGTGAGATGTTTAAATTATTAAAGAATTGCAGCCCTCTTGTACAATGTATCAAGTTTGTCTGTTTCATTGGTTTTTATCAAGCTTGTGTGTTGTTTTTTCTTGGTTTGTGTTCACATACGAATTGTTAGTTGTTGTTAGTATTCGAATATAGGGAGCCTATTAGCAAGGAAATGGAATTGTGAGTAGTTGTGTGCTTGTATATGAATGTTTATAAGTGCTCATGTATTGTATATTTTTGATATATCAATACGTGATAAATTAATAATGCTCATAATAAACTCTCTCGGTCCCAACTTGCGGCAATTTGCTATGTTAACTAATTCTCCTTAAAACTGTATGAATGTATGATAATACATTCTCTTAATTTCCTTATAGGTTTCTATTTATTTGCTAAGAAGCATTACATATGTGACCGATTAAGATGCCTTACTAAAGTAAAAATCAACCGTTGGTTATCTTTTCCAGAAAATTAAGTCCGAGTGGATCTCTTGTAGTATACTAGAACTTGCTAAGAAGTCTAGTATGGTGTTCTCACATTGCAATAGGATGTCATTGACATTTCGACTGCTTTTTTGCTTGAAACTAGTTCCAAAGTACAAATATTTATTAAAGATTGTGAGGTGCTTTGGAGGGAAAGAAACCAGCAAATCTTTGAGCATAAGGAGAATGAATCAGTGGCAGAGCCAGAAATTTTCATTGGGTGCGCTCAAAGAGAAAAAGCATAAATGATCATTTGAACTGTCATTTTCCACATAACGATTAACAGAGTGACATTTTTCATATGATTAGAGAGATTTATTTGAATTATTTTATGTTAAACAAGCCAGCAAGATAAGAGAGCCATTTTAGATTATTATTTTATGCAGCAAAATTAAAATATCTGAATCCATTTGATTGATGTAGAAAAGTGGAAATATTTTTTTGAACCTCCGAATTGTTGTGACTTGTGATATTATGTATTTTTCATGGATTGTTTGACCAAATAATCAGCCTTACATAACAAACATTTGAAACTAGACCATAATACACTCAATTTTTGTTCAACCTAATCTTAGAACCAAATTATAAGTAAATAAATAAGGATTAACTAAAAGAGATTTTGGGTGGAGTAGCATGGAACATCAGATTTGAACTGTGCTCAGAAAAATAAGGAGATGCATTGTAGAACATTTATGCGAGAAGGTCTATGGAGCATTTATGTAAATTTTACAAAATTTTAGGTGGGCCACATGTAGCTACCACCTGGCTTTTCCACTGGAAGAAATTGTACAAAAATCTCCTTAAGATTAAAGAGATCTTGTTCAATTGGTGTACAGGGATCTTGGGTTTTAGAAATTTGAGGTTCAAAGCTTTGTATGTAATTGAGACTCTCTAATATGTAGGGGCAGTTCTTTGCTTATGTGGGTTGATATGTGGTGTACGTGTGTCACTAGCTTCTTGCTAAACTGCAACTCTCCATTGCCTAGTTCGTAATCAAATATCTTTTTTACTGATAAATAAAAGTTTAATAATTTAATAGCAATTAATAATTGATCAATTAGTTGGTCGTAAGGGGAACAACTTATCAAGGTTATACTGTTTGTAAGTAAGGGATCCCCTGTATCTATTTGTCGTATATTTCTATTTGGTTACTAATTCTCAGTAAGAACCAAGTTTTTATTTTGGATTTGTAAAAATAGTTCTTGTTCAAGTAGTAGCATTCAGTAAAGTGTACTGCTGGCATCATAATTGTCTGATGTATGCCTTTGTAATTATTCAGAGGACAGCCTCCTGATCATGTACTAAAGGACTCAAAAAATACAAGCAAGTTTTTTAAACGTGTGGGAAATGTCCACTGCTTTGAGAACAAAGATGCCTCCACAGGTGGAAGTTCTTACCAAGCATTAAATGAAGAGGAATATGAAGCTGTAAGTTGTGTAATCTTATTGATATTTTGAGTGTTACAAAAAAGTTAACTGAGGAGAAGAAAGATAAAAATCACTCTGATACTTTTGGAAGCTCTTTCTTGGAGCACTAGCCTTTAACTTGCTAAAGAGTCAGCTTTATTTCCCCTTAAGTTAGAGCATCCTTATAGAATAGCTTTTTGTGTGCATTTTATCCTGACATTCTTTTCTGGTCCGGATATATCCAGAGGGAGATGAAAAAGCCTCTGATAGGAAAAGAGTATTTTAATCATATGAAGCTTGAAGAAATCATTACAAGTTACCCTCCCCGGAAAAACTTATCTGAGGAAGAAACTGTGCAAGGTTAGCCGCATGATATAAGTTACTACAGTAGCCTGCAACCTAGAAATGTTGTAAGAAATTGTTGCTATCATCTTTCTAAATAATGTTAATGTCTGTCCTGTTGTGGTTGTGAGGCAGAACACCAAAACCGGACAGCAATGAATGACTTTTTAAGAGGTCTCTTCCACTTTGATCCAGCGAAACGGTGGTCGCCTTTACAGGTATACCTCAATAATAGTTTTTGCTTCGGTTTTGTTAATTTCTCTGGTTAATATATTGAACCCGTTGATATGCTTAATCTGAATTCTTCTGTTTTTAGGCTTCAAAACATCCTTTTGTGACAGGGGAACCCTTTACTTGTCCTTTTAAACCTCTTGCGGAGACGCCTCGAATGGTAAGTTTAGATCATAAACCAATTTGTATTTTTGGAAAAACTATTTTTCCATAATTTCTCTTTGGACAGCTTAATACTTCCTATCCTTCACAGCATTGCCAGCAGCTGTTTCTTGGTTGTTGTTTTACCTGTTTATTATATTCTTATATCTTATTGAGTTGGAATGTGTACAGGATGAGTGGTGTTGTCCTGTGAGCGGCACATGCCATGAGTCTTTATATAAACCTTCTGATGTACTGCAAACACCAACTTTCCCCCTTTCAAAAAATCGGAAGAAAAATATTCTGAATAAAAGTATACGTACTCTGTTCAGAATTCTCTATGTCTAGGTTTTTATTTTATCTGGCTCATCGAAACTCACCAAAAAGTAATATAGTGAGTAGCTAACTTCAAAACTCTTGAAAATTCTTGTCCAAACAATTTTAATTAGGTCAATTGGATGCAATCATTAACCATTTAGTGTAATACATGCTTGTTTAAGAGAAGGAGATTTGTCTATGGCTTCAGCCATCAACTGCTATAGAGATGCAAAATTACAATGATGGACAAAGAGAGATAGAAACCGAAAGAACTAATAAGAAAGAAAAACCGCTGAGTGATGTAAGCATATATAAAGCAGCTACGATAGGACACCTGGGCCATATTCTTAAAAGATCATGGTTTCTTAATTTAGGTTTGTTTTGCTTGTCATTTATTTTGTGTATACATCACCTTAGCATTCACGATAGGTGATCTCTTGTGGGAAACCTGTGTTGTAGAAATGTAAAGGCTTACCCTTGTATCATTGTATGTATATGTGGGTATATGTTTATAATGTATGTATGGTTGTTCTCATCTGTTTATATCTGTTCAGCTCTGAGAATATGTTCAATTTGGAGTTCCATGTTCACCATTGGGGATTGCTTGAAGTTAATTTTGCTGAGAACTTTCTGCTCTTGCTCCCTCATTATATTTCCATGAATAAGTGGATATCCAGATATTGGCTACCCACATGATCTAATTATATTTGTACCTTTTCGTCAAAGTCTTTTATACATTAATACTTTTGACACCAGTTGTCTGGATAGGTGCTCTTTTATTGCTTTTAGTTGTTTTTTTGTGTCAAAGATCAGTCTTTTGGTGTTTAGGAGCTATAAGGCATGGTCTTACTTGTTTTTGTAGATCAAGCAAATAATTTGCGTAAATTTTTGTTTGGTGTAGCCTGTTGCTCAAAATGCTAGAGTTGATCACCACCCGGGAGGAGGGCACTGGTTTGCCGCTGGCCTCTCTCCTCAGGTAAAGCTTATCATCTTTTATAGTGTTCTCTGCTCTTCTTATAAACTGATCACCAATTCACCACACTGCAAGGAATTGAAGAATGTTTTTGGTGAAAGATGGTGCTTTATGCAAGTCTTGTTTGTTTCCTTTTGTTATTTTTTGTTTTGCTCTTTTTAATTATTGAACCTAAATTGTTATTTTTACAATTACTAGGTTTCAAGTATGAACAGAGGTCCACCACACAATAGTCCACATTTCCAAATGGTCCCATACGCCCATGCTGGTAGTTATGGAAGTTTGGGAAGCCATGGTAGCTATACTGATGGTGCTGGACTTGGGAGCAGTTATGGAAGCTATGGGGATGATAATTGTATGTATGCGTATTATTCGCCTGCAGGTCCATGTGGCTTGAATATCCATGTGCAGGGTGGAATATCAATCCTTGGAGCCAGTCCGGATGCTAGGCGAAGGCCGTCACAATTCTCCCATGGAAATGGACTTGGTGTCAGTCCATCTGCAGGTTTTGGGCAAATGTCCCTTGGTGCCAGCCCCTCACAATTTACACCTCCAAACTCCCATGTTCAGGTATCAACTGGATCTCCTGGAAAGTATGGCCCAACTTCTCCAGCTAGAGGAGCTGGTGTTCATGGATCACCTTTAGGCAAAGTTGCTGCTGTCAGCCAATTTAATAAAAGAAGAAATTGGGGATATCAAGGAACCTCATCTGTGCAGCCTCACGAGAATGCCGCATCTCCGCACAGGCAATTCAATAACTACGAAAGTGCCAGCTGTAGTTATCCTGAGGGAAATTCTCGAGGACATAGTGGTTCTCCTCGCAGTGTGCAGTTGACTTCTAATTCCTCGAGCTGGAGGCAGCAACGAGGAGGTGTTCCTTTCACAGCAGGGCTCTCTTCCAGCATAAGCCAGAATACTCCATCCTTTGCTACTAGCACAAACATGCCATTTCCTTCAGAATCTAGTTATGACAAGTCGGACAGCAGTTCATTGCCTGACCCCGGAGATTGGGACCCCAATTATAGGTAAAACAGGAAAGTTATAATCTGTGTTGGGTTTCTTTGTAGCATTTACTTATAATATATACAAGTTGCCCTTCATTTCAAATACTATGGCGCTTTTGTTGATGTTTTGTTAAAGGAAAGGGGAAGTTGTAAGGCTTTTGATGATTTTGATTGGCTTTATGTTTTTAGTGATGAACTTCTGTTGGAAGAGGATGGTTTCGATATGAACTCTATGACCTCTGATTTCGCAAATGGTATGCACCTTAGTCACAGTTTTAATTCTTCTGCTCCAACGGCTGGTGTTGGAAGGAACAATGCTTACCAGGCACAAACACATATACCCAATCAAAGGTCAGTTGTCATTCCTTTTACCATCGTTACAGTGTTTTCAGTTCTTTCGTACGATTGCTAAGCGAATAGCCGAATATGCAAGCGTGAACAACATTATTGCTGGTTTTCTTATTTCTGCATGTTTTCTAGCTTTTGTTTGATTTGGTTGGATTTTTGTAGAAATATTGATTACTATAGTCTATCTTTTGGTGAGATCTTGGGATTCTTAAAATATGTCTTGAGCTATCATCACGAAGATTAGTTCTGACTTGTTCCTTTCTGTTAATTCAGAACAAATGGACCGCATCAAACAAGCTCCCATGTAAAGGCAGGCAGTCCTCCATCGGCTCACGAAATGTATGTTGGATACAATCGTCCAATGTCAAAGCCATCACAATCTACACCTTATTTTCCACAAAATTCTCCTAGCCGTTTCAGCCAGCCACCTGTTCAGCGGTCGAACCCTGGGCAAACGGCATTTGCTCGTAGTGGTGAATATAATTATCCCAAGGTTCAACCTCCTCTGCCCAACTGTAACACAGGGGGTCCTAGATCTCCCAGGAATAGCACATTCCCCAACGGCTCATCATGGGGTACTTAGTTTATTCTGGCATTTGAGCTTTATTGTAAAATTCTCTGTATATATTTTAGTTTCTCTATCTCTCTTCAGTTCGATACGAGACACATTGTTCATCTCCATTGTACTTTGTATCTCTGAAGAATTGAAGAGACTTATAGAGAGAATATACCTTGCTATTGCAACCTAATTTGACTTGTGTTTTAGGACGAAGGGGCGCACATCCTATCACCCCTATTGCACCGATGGCCCATACAAGAAAGGAGTACTGAAGAATTATTGGTTTGGATGACCAGTTCAGTTATGCCAGAAGGATTGTCTATGCATGTTCAGTGTGGAATCACTACAAGTTAATATGTCTGCCTTTTGGCTTTTTTCCATCTTGGAAATCTGTTGTAAATCATGTTGAAACTTGATCCATAGGAAGTCTTCTTTTGGGTCATGTTAATCCATGTGGGTTCGTAATTATAATTAAATTATGGCATTCTTTTCCCCTTGTGACTGTCGTGGAATAATTTTCTCTCTTTCTCTCACACACACGTGCACACACACACGTATTTTCCCAAGGAATCTAACACCTGTGGTAAGTTATTTTGCAGCTGGATAGATTATTTCAAAGCACAATTTCTCTATTGCACTATTGTTTGCAGTTATCTTGTACGCTGAACATGGTGCTGCTTGGCGCCCAACTCGATCTTCAGCCTAATGTGACTGAAGTCTGCCCTAGTTCTTGCCACTAGCACGGAGATCAGTAATTGTTACGGAGATTGTAAGCAGGTAGTGTAGTGTTTAGCCTCTGGCTATCAAAAGTGGATAATTTATAGTTCTTAGAAGCTAGCTGAATTTCATACTAACTGTGAGGCAATTATTTGGTCAAAAATCAATAACTCTGG
Organism: Thalictrum thalictroides; assembly: GCA_013358455.1. Lineage (NCBI taxonomy): Eukaryota > Viridiplantae > Streptophyta > Magnoliopsida > Ranunculales > Ranunculaceae > Thalictrum > Thalictrum thalictroides. The sequence continues at coordinate 5,446 of JABWDY010029217.1, read as the reverse complement.
TGGGGTGTACCTAAGCAGCTTACGTCACAAAAGCAGAAAGAAGATGAGAAACCTAATAAGAATTCAGTTTGGTATATGAATCCAATAACAAAAGTAAGTAGTTGGTGGATTATAAAGTTCTCAAAGAGGAACTTCTACATGAGATTTGTGTGGCTTTGCCTGAAAAGAGTACACCAAATGATATTCATAGAAGCTCCCAAGGCAGAGTTTCAGGTAAGTTGAACTTTTATATGATACTTACGAATCCCTATATAATTTCTCATTATTCTACAAATCTTCCCAAACTTGTCTCCATCACTTGCTTTTCTTTTATTTATTTTTGTATTTTCGTGGTCTCTGTCATAGTTCAAAATCTTGAATTTTCCTGAATATTCGAATCCTAAAATAACGGATTATGCCGAGATTTCGACACTAAAAAGACAAAAGAGAAGCCGTGTATCCGTGAAATTCGGGATATCCGATTCCTAAAAAATCGGATATATTCGTCGAATATCCACGGATTGTGACGATATTTTGGACTATGGTCTCTGTTATCACAGCTAATCTCTGAGCTGTTTCGATCACCACTTTCTTGAGTTTGTGGTTAATCTCCCTTGTGTGTTTGAGATCTTGATATCTCAAGGATTCTTTAGCCTCTTTCATGGACATGAATCGTATCAAATCTGAAGCATCCTTCTTGAAAAGGCTCGGTCTCTGAAATGGTTTTTTCTTATCAATTTGGTTCTACATAGTTGATGTTTTTCTTGTCAATTTGGTTCTACATAGTAGGTGTTTTTTTTTGGCTTCATGAAGGAGGAGTTTGTGGTTAATCTCCCTTGTGTGTTTGAGATCTTGATATCTCAAGGATTCTTTAGCCTCTTTCATGGACATGAATCGTATCAAATCTGAAGCATCCTTCTTGAAAAGGCTCGGTCTCTGAAATGGTTTTTTCTTATCAATTTGGTTCTACATAGTTGATGTTTTTCTTGTCAATTTGGTTCTACATAGTAGGTGTTTTTTTTTTGGCTTCATGAAGGAGGAGTTTGTGGTTAATCTCCCTTGTGTGTTTGAGATCTTGATATCTCAAGGATTCTTTAGCCTCTTTCATGGACATGAATCGTATCAAATCTGAAGCATCCTTCTTGAAAAGGCTCGGTCTCTGAAATGGTTTTTTCTTATCAATTTGGATCTACATAGTTGATGTTTTTCTTGTCAATTTGGTTCTACATAGTAGGTGTTTTTTTTTGGCTTCATGAAGGAGGAGTTTGTGGTTAATCTCCCTTGTGTGTTTGAGATCTTGATATCTCAAGGATTCTTTAGCCTCTTTCATGGACATGAATCGTATCAAAT
>JABWDY010029137.1:0-17235 GCA_013358455.1 Thalictrum thalictroides | reverse complement strand
TGAGAAACAATATTTGTAATAGACTTGCTCAACACTGCATTAAAAGTTGAAAGAAAATTCACTAATCTTAAAAATATAAAATGTCATCAAACAAACATTTGCGATAAAGTGGGGCATTTGGATAGAGCGGAACAGGCGACACTTTCAGGGAGTTCAGGGCGACTTAGATTGTACCGTTCTTGACATTAAAGGGTTGATATCCCTCTGGTGCATGAGATGGCAGGGCTATGGGGAGATTCTTTATGCTTTATTTGCGTTCTCGTGGGAGGCTGTTCTGAATGGGAATTGATGTAGCTTTGAATTGTATCTTTTTGTAATCTTTCCAGGTAGGCTAAACCAAACACGGAGGTGAACCACACCTCAACTGGGTCACAGGCCACAAACATGGTTAGGCCCACACCTGTTGGAAGTAAGGGTATTGTAGATGATGTGTTGTTTAGGCAACATAGCTTAAATATGAAGTCTATGTGGTTACTCTCCCTATGTATAAAGAGAGCTTCTTTGTAAGCTCAACCTAATATATCAATATTATTATTTATCTTTTTTATATTTCAAGTACAACTAACCAAACATAGAAGGTGGACTCATCATATATAATGGGAAAACTTATCAAATATAGACAGAGCCATCCACAATATGCAAAAGGGAAAAGGTCAAATGAGCAACCATCATCATGTCTATTCTTTTTCTTAAGAACCATGTTCACAATAAATGTAAAGAAGATCAATGGAGACGTATCTTACTAGACAGGGCAAACCACGAACTTGCAATTCTGTTTGTTGGCATTTGAATTCTATATGTCATTTCTATTACAATTGCTGCAGCTTATTTTTTAGAGACTGAATTCAGCGTGTACTTCAAATTAAATTTGAAACTTCATCTCCTTCATTTAATTTGTTATTTCTTTGGTGTGTGTCATTCCTAACTGAAGTACCATAAGTCCATAATCACTTGAGACAATGGCATATAATAAGGAAGCTTATACAGTTAGCTTAAGTATCTAGAGAAGGTCAGAAATTTTAGAATAAGCAAATGCAGAGTTGTAGAGACAGCCATTTATTTCAACAAAAAAAAATAAGAAAAAATCTAAAGGTACTGTTGTTCTGGTTCTTCGAAACCCAAACGCCCTTCATCGTTACAGAAAGCAGGAGGTTCGTATGTGTTAGGCACATCTCGTACAAGTCATACAGCTTTATAGGGAAATGAGAAAACCTAACCTCAATTTAAACCTCTGTTTTCCATTTTCGGATATTTGTTTATGTTTCTATAGTTTTACGCATATAAACTGATTAGAAGTTTTTAGATGGAAAGAGTTTCAGAAAGCCAAAATAAGAAAAAGAAAATAAACTCATCAACCACAGTACACTGACAACATTATGTTTGCTTTAGGATTATAAAAAAGTGATACAGTCATTTGATTAAGATATACAGATTGAAATAAACCCTATCATATAATATGATATGATCTCATCGTCCTTGCAAAGTAATTAGTTATGAATTTATATTTTTTAGTTACAATTACTTACAAATATTCCCCTTTTGCCATGAAGGTGGGATTCGATCCCAAGGCCTTGAGCCTAACCTTCCAAGGCTTGACCAGTAGACCACTGGACGCCTATATTTTTACCCCAATGATATATACGACAGATAAACCAATGCCCACAGATTGAATTTATACTGTAACATGTTTACACATCAGAAAGACACCAAAGATATATAATGAATGCATGAAGACTCTACTGTCAATCAAAATCATTTTATAGTAGGAAATTCAGTGATTACCTTGGCAATGTTTAACAGATCATCTACTGCCTTTGCCTCTAGTTTAAATATGGCTTCGAGCTTCTTCATACCCTGAACATAAAAAGCTATTAATCAATTACAACAAACTAAGAATATCCATTTAGTCAACAGATTTCTTTCTTCTGCAAAAAAATTCTGACCTCACTTAACCTTTCCTCCGCCTCACGCTTTGTTGTGGACTGCAAGATAAATATTGTAAGTAAGAATTTTCCAGTATGGAGAAAAGTAAAACTAATTTGAAATCACAGCAGACTGTTTCAGAAGGCCATAAGGGATCTGTAGAGTGTGATACATTATATCGAATGGAGGTTTTAGTGAAAAGTTCATTTAAGTGGGTTCAAACAGTGCAGCTATGGCAGCGTTTGAAACAAATTCTTCAAGCATAATTCAACCTTCTGAACAACGTTCTATCCACATTTAGGTGTAACATTCATGAATGGCAGATATATGATAGATATAACCGTATAACTGTATAAGTTTGGGTTTGCATCAGCCATATGGGGGCATGAAACAATAGATAATTTGGACATGAAATGCGGCATTGACATAATAAAGGGAAACATTATTTCCAATTTTTGTTGAAGAACAGTAGAAAGAATATGGACTTCCATAGATTAACATTTTTTTCTATTCCAGATTTCGTAACTGTAGTGCTGAAAAAATAACATTACAATCAATAGTAACTTAAACAACAGTTAAATCTGTCCAGAATCAAGATTTTGGAAGTAATTTAAAAATATATGAGTGTGCGTGAAGCTTATTTTCATTTGCTTAATAGCATCACATCTGTAGGCAATCTTCAAAACAAATTATTTAAAAAAAAAAAAAATTGCTTAATGAAACTCATTTAAGTCCAAGCAAGATGGTTATTTTCAGAACATCAAAAATCAAACCTCTAGCAAGTTATGAAGAGGATCACAGAAAATATAGAACATCGGAAGACAGATACCCACACATACAGTGATTGTATGCACTTGTTCAGATGGTCTGCAATAGACACCGTCTTTAGATGGCAAGCTAATCATTTTCTTTTACTTCAGTGATTTTATATTTTCAAATAATACACTAGTTCACGTTCGCAACATTTATCATATGGGTTGGCCAGAGAAACGAGCATTATACAAGTTCTTCACAAATATAAAAAGTAAAAATATTCGGAAGTATGATATGTTACGAGAGATTGCTAACTAGGAAACTGCAGCAGGAAGCAAGAAAGTAAAATCATTCTTCACAAGAAAAATAAAATGGGCCTATGCCTTTCAGCTTGATGTTTAGGCAGAAGTATTGAGCTGCGGTAGATGTTAAGGATTCTCTTTCATTGGTTTATGCAGTTCTAGTTCAATAATTTATTCCAGAATAATTGAACGATGAAATGAGATCAAGTTTCCACCTTAGCACAGAGAGAGGCATGTTCTTTTCCAACTGATACCACTTTCTTCTTGAGAGCATTTACTCTTCCCAATACCTGCTTGAAGGGAATTAAATAAAGTACACCTTCGGATGGAATTTAACAACTTCAAAAGTAGTACAGCATAAAAGAAGCATAGGACACTCTAAAATGCCTAAGATAAAACCTAAAAGTAATAACAAAAACAACTATCTGTAAGTCAAGCATTTTGCCCCTGAATGTATTTTGGAAAGGCTCCTCGCCCGGACTGGGTGAAGTTTGTGCCAGGTGTAGTCCCACAATAAATAGGTGCTGCCAAGATCTGAGGTTCATATAAGAAGATCAACCTGGAGTGGTTATGTAAGGATATTATAAGCAGTACAGTAGAGCAGGACGTCAGAACTCACAAGCACACTATTGAAGGTCAATAAACGTGCATCTAAAAAAAATGAACTGTTCATAGGCATTGCATCAATATTCCAGAATGGGAGCTATTCATGTGGGTAATGGGTATCAACACCCAAAGGTTTCAGTATATGAAAGAACATCATTATTACAGAAATAATTTTTGTATACACATGAGGAAACATCATAGGATCCTCCTAAGGATGAAATCTAACCACATGTCAATAGACACTCACTGCATTAAACTCTAAAATAGGAAGACAAATAATACCTCTTCATAGTTCCCATCACCAAGAGTTAATTCAATAAGTGACCGTTCATAAGGGTGCAGATATTTTTTGTTTGGAAAGTTCTCCATGTACTCCCTCAAGGGAATACCTAATTCCTGAAAATTAGAGCCAAGCATTAGATGCTAGTGTAACAGACTTACCATAAACCAATCAGACTAAAACGAAGAATTTGAACACAGAACGACAATGGTAATCATTTTAAAAACGTACTTTCATTAGTGCGTCGAGTTGCCTAGCACCTCTGTTTTTCTCTCGTTTGGCGATATTGACAATGCCTGTGTGACAGGCAAACTAAATATCACATCTTGAACCTGGCTCCATATACCAAGCTTCAAGCTAATTAACATCCATAGTTATTTGTATTAGAATTGCTAATAGGAACATATGGCTCAGGCCATTACCTTTAGTAGGAGAGATCTTCTTTGCTTTCCTCAGAGCTGAATAAAGAATGTCGACTGAAGGCTTCACCATGGGTAACCTCTGAAATGCACCAACAGTTTCCAGTTTTACAGGAATTTTTTCCTACAAATGGATATTGTAAGCAGAAGACAGCGAGAGGGAGACAGAACTGGCATTTATGTAAAAACTTTTGGGGCTTCTACTTCTTTTTGTCCATTTGTACTTACTACTATTAAGCATCAACCAAATAAGATAAATGTTTGGGAATAAGGCTCAGAAGTGGTGCTGAAAAGGATAAATGAACTTGAAAAAAATGATTTGTGTTCCACAAAGAAAATAAAATTAAACGGATTTACAAACATTTAAAGATGAGTACCAAAATTTGTATAATTCATTAAAAAATCTAATTACATTGGTAAACCCCAAGCTATGGGGAGATAGAAACAATATACACAATACCTCCTTAGCAGTTTCTGGTTTCGTGCGAGCAATAGGAACATAGCTTCCTTTGACAACTTCATAGGTGGTTGTCTGTAGTTTCCTACAAAAACACATTGATGGACTGACTTCTTTTCCAGATTCCAAAAACAAACCTGCACCTTGCCAATACTGTATAAGTTTCCAAAATAATTGAAATTTTTTAATGTGTAAGCCACTGCAACTATTATCAAGAAACAAATGAACTTATAACTAACAATACTTATATATATATCTAGTAATCTTGTTATCTGTAAAACCTAGAAACAAAGGCATAAAAGGGCTGAGTCTTGATTTTGCTAAATAACTACTAGAAACAAAAGAGATGGGGAAGTCACATTTTTAAAATTGGATTAAAAAATAGGAAGTACAATAGTTAGTTACTTCAACATTCATGAATATAGAGTTGCATTTGAATACATTTAAGAGATAATTCAGAAACCCTTTTGAGAGTTTATGAAACACTACTCTATATGGGTATAAATACATAATCAAAATCATAAACAACCTCATAAAAACTCCAACAAAAGATGGAAATCATTGAAAATTTATAAGAGAGATAGATAACACCTTTGTGAAGTTTGGAGCTTCTAAGAAACAGTTTACTGGAAGGAATATACCATAATTGCAACAGATTTGACGCTGCTCCACTCATTCTCTCTCTCTCTTTCTCAATCGCAGAAGAAGTAGAAAGAAAAGAAAAGAAAAGGTACCAAAGACAAAGAAAGGAGAAGAAACTATTTAACCATTTCGCTTCTGAAGAGATACCATTGTGCAGAAATCATGAAATCCCAATTTTTTAATACCCTTTTATTACGAAATATTTACCAAAGTGACCGGCCCACCAAACTTGTTCTATAAAATCTCAATTCTACCATTTTTGTGTGGAGCAGAAGGTAGAGCAGAGAACTAGAGAAGTGCAAAATGGCTACCAAGTTCTCTGTTTTAATTGGAATGCAAAGTTTATCATCTAGAAATGAAAATAATTCTCTTATTTACAGAAGACCCAAAACCAATTACTCAATTTTATCTAGTAAAAACAAACCAATATACAAACTAGCCTCATCAACTATAACTGAATCCACAACTTCTTCCAATCCAGAGAAGAATCCCAAAATCGAACTCGAGTTCATCGGGGTATGTATATGTTACTGTTAGTGATACATTCTAATTTGAGTTATGTTTTCTATGATAACAATTTGTAATGTTGTTGTTGTTGTGTACTGTATTAGCCAAAAGTAGGTGGAGATGGCAATTATCCAGTTGAGAAGGCTTCAGCAATTAGTGGTGACAAGTTATTGAGGAATATCATGTCAGATAACAACATTGAGCTCTATGCCACGTATGTAAGTTCTAACTAACATTTATATGAGAAAAGGTTATTGATTATGCTCTTGTTGTATTAGAACTTGCTAGTCATTTTCTCTGTGGAAATATGTGAATTATGAATAGAATGGAGAATTGAAATATAGGGAACTACAGATGTTGGTTGCTGTCTTTTCACTGCATTTTTTATTTTCTTATTGCACCGTCGTAGAGTGGTTCCTACTGGACAGAACAAAGTTTTGAATTTTGACTCGATTTGCAACAACTGACAGAACAGAATTATAGCTAACCTCTGTTTGAAGCTGATTTTTATTTGAGTTTTTCCTTCTACCACCAACTTCTTTGCCTTGGAACAACTGTGCTTACGGTCATCAGGTCATGTATATGATGCAAGTGCAACAACCAAGGGATTATGGAATCTGACCGAAGCTGAATAGGGTATTGGTTGATAAAATGTAAGAGATTGCCATTGCAAGGTGTCTAGTGTTGTGGATTCGACAAAGCCCCCATATGACTTCACTCTCATCACTATATTCTATATGCATAAAATCCTTCTTACCGAGATCAACACGACAAGTTCTCACATCTTGCTTCTCTAATAACTTAGGCTATCATAAAGAGATTATATATGCAGAATTTCATTGCAGGAGATCAACAGCATGTACTAAGAGAGATATTTGCATGTTTTTTTTCAGGGAAAAGTGATGAACTGTGGGGGTGGTGGAAGCTGTGGGACTTGCATTGTAGAGGTATGACAATTGAGCAGAGCACTTCTTGTTAAATTGTAAGCATGACAGAGTTTTGGACAGTTGATATACAGTATTTCCTTCGCGCCATTCCAAATATACATGAAGCTGACAAACACTAGCAAAGTCTCACCGTGACTAAAATGTTTCACACTCCAACTCCTAGTGGACCATCTGTATCAGCTTTCTGGCCATAAAACTAGAATGCATGTTACTGAAGTTTGGGTAGTTTTCATCACCTTACAGTGATCTGTTATACCATATGCAGATCATAGATGGGAAAGATCTTTTGAACGAAAGAACAAATACTGAACTACGGTATCTAAAGAAGGCAAGTACAATGTAACTTCATCTTAGCTTTTGATTCTTAACATTCTTTATCAAAATCAGTTTTAACGTGCTTGAAAAATTCTTCTGGCACAAAAGTGCTATTTTCACTATATATTTAATAGAAACATGAGCCAAACGATATTTCTACATAACACCAAATCCCTCCTATTGGGCTTACTCAATCTGTACTTTGCTTTGGATTTACAGAAACCTGAATCTTGGAGACTGGCTTGCCAAACCATTGTTGGAAATAAGGAAAACTCTGGCAAGGTATGGTGCTAGTACGTAACATACCATATGTTGATTTCATCTGTGTTTAACGAATTCGATAAACCATTCCATGCTTTACTTTAAAAAGATTGACTTTATAAGCATATCCCTTATCCGCGTTGGTCCATGTCACCAAGAAAGAACCACAGTAAAATATCCAACAAACTCGCATAGGGCATACCTAAAAGGATATTGTTGTTATAAACTTGTAAAGCATATATCTTTAGTTCTCAAATTATTTCCTAGAAATGTACTCATTGTTGGTGCAAAAATAAGTGGTCTGCCTTTCTGTTTAATTCTAAATAAACAACTGTGACTAGAGCCGAGGCAAAGCTAGTATCTCTTGTCTCCCTTGTACCATGTTAGTACTGTACCTATGGACTTCCTCTCTACCTAGGATCATCTGGACTGCATGTAGTGAATCTGATTCTACTAATATTAGTGAGCTACTTTTCATTAGTACATTGATAACATTATATTTGATTGGCGTTCTGTTTGATCATAAGTTTTTCCAAGAGACATTGTTCAATTGTAAACTTGGATATTATTTTAGTCAAGTGGAAATGCATTTTGTAACTGTATATTTCTAACTTATAAATCTCTAAAATTGGTCTAGGTTGTCGTTCAGAGATTGCCCCAATGGAAGAAGTGATCACAAAATAACAATTTGTTTTGGAATGACATATGGTATTTGCGGTTTACCACGGAACACTGGAAAATAACATTATTCAGCTTGAATGAACAGAAATGATGGCAGTGATTCAAATGTAAGCACACAGCGAACGCATTCATGAGCTTTTTTTCACGAAAAAGCCACAACTATAGTAGTTATGTATCTTATATACTACCTGCATTTCAACAGTGTTATGTTGTTCATCCCTCTCATGCTTGAAGTGCATACAAATCAAAATGTGGTTTCTAGGTGCATCTGTGATCTGTGTCAAAGACAAATTGATATGAAGATCTTTTGCTTTACAAAAGATTTTGTGCTGAATACACTGTAAAGTACTGTCACGCGCTCACATTGGAATGAATACCACAGGAAGCTTTTCGGCAGTCTAGGAGACCATAGAGCATGTTATCAATCATCAAATGATCTCCATCATCCTTTTCTTGTTTATTTGTCCTCCCTAGCTTTATTGATCTCCATAGAGAATGTCAAAGCTCTTGAGCTGCTTCTTTCCTCATTATGTTAGCCTAATTGGACCTTTTTTGGTTGGAGCCTAATTGGACCTTAATCTGGCTTACTGACTAACTTGAGCTAAGTTTCTTAACCACTCGAATCATGGTTACTGTAACACCCCAGATTCGGTAGGTGGTTGCTAATGGGTGGGTCCTATCAGGTTTAAGGGTGGCATATCCTGACTTTGGAATATAGGTATAGATCCGTCATATATTGACACCGAGGCTTTTTGAAAACACTTGGCTTCAGAGTTCGAAAGAACTCCGAAGTTAAGCGTGCTAGGGTGGGAGTAGTCTAAAGATGGGTGACCTCCTGGGTGGTAGGCTCCTGCCCTTAAAACCTCACACTGTCGGACGTCCGCAGTAGTTAAGTGGGAACAATATCGGTGCCTATATGAGTCGGATAGTTACAGTTACTGTTCGTGAGTTCATCACAAATTTTAGTAGTCATAAAACTATGTCAATGACATTAAACTGTTCGTGAGTTCATCACAAATTTTAGTAGTCATAAAACTATGTCAATGACATTAAAACACTATGTTTCTCCACAATCGAGGGTACTACTGGCTAACTGACTGGCCATGATTTTTACATGCAAGTATGATGCAAGCAACGCTCTGTCAGTCTGTCTGCACTGCGACCTTTTATTTAGAAATGTAGCTCTTCATTAAAATCAAGGTTCTGCTCATCAATGTACTTTTCTTGCAGAAGGATTAGCACAGAGCTATAATATCAAAAAAACAAAAACAAAAACAAAAACGAGAGTGGATAAATGGACTGCACAGAAAAGGTGGAATAAAATAGCATCCTGTATAGATCAACAAATATTGACTTCTTAAACCATCATCATTCACTGTATTAGATTAAGTGCTTTTTCAATGTACATACAGGATAAAAATGACATTTATTGGAGATTACAATGCCAAACATGCATTTGCATGCGTGGTAAATTTCAAGTTAATGTACACAGGGAATGTTGCTGCAATTACTCCACCATCCCATCTCTCATCAGCTCTTCCAAACCTTTCCGCAGCCTTCCTGCAGCAACTTCACACTCAGCATCTTTCAGCCCTCCAAAAGTAATCCGGACATAGCCTTTTCCACCGCTAGCACTTCCTGGGATTAGGACTACCCCATGTTTCTGTGCAAGCCAGCGAACAACCTCAAAATCATCTGAGTGTTTCTCTGGAAGCTTTGCCCACAGGTAGATGGCACCTTCCCCACCTTTAACAGCACCCTCTCCAAGGGGAGATAGTGCCTCCAAAAGGAGACCTCTGTGCTTAACGAGGTCTTTTACCTTGTCTCTAACCCACTGTGATCCAACTTCTAAGGAATAGAGAGCCAGGCGCTGTGAAATTATGGAAGCACAGATGGGTATGTTGTCTTGAACCTTGAGAAGTTGAAGCCCAAGACCCTCCACGTCTGATGGATATGCAATCTGCATAACATTATAAAGATCTCTTGTTTATGTAGCCAACTAGAGATAAACGAAAAGCAGGCGCAGAACTGTCAGGAAACAACCCTCAGATCCTAAGCTAAATTGAAAGAATGGCGACATAGATAGCCTGAGGGGTGGTTCCTTTGGAACAATATCTAAGAAACAACCTTTGGAACAATATCTAAGAAACAACTCTGTAAGAGTTGCATAAAGACCACCCATTATAACACAAGGTTTTTCATCTTGGGCATTTATCAAGTTACTGGAAGGATTAATTCCCAGGACCATGACAGATATCTTTAATCCAAGCCATACTCAAGGAAAATTAACCATGTGGTATGTGCCTGAAAACATGGTGTAGAATCCCCCCCACCCACACCAAAAAACAAAGCCTTGGATTGCTGAAGAAAGCTTAAAGCGTTTAATGTGCCTGTTCCTTGACTTCAGTCAGATTCAAGAAAAGACTACTTACATATCCAACGCGCCATCCCATCATCCCGTAAGCTTTTGAGAATGAAAATATGTTGACTATGTGATCACCCTCTATACAAGAATGTTTCAATCCATCGTACATAAAGTACCTGCAAATTAAATTAACTGTTACGAATATATGTTCCAAGAAGTTTAGAGTCTTGACCATATGGGACGTATCTTTGGGTGAAGATATCCAAGTTTTATGTTAGTTTAATGCCAGGTTACATACCTTTTGGGACTTCCCAACAAACAAACAACAAACTCATGCACATGAAACAAGGAAAGGGAATTTTAACTGTTACGACCATGTAAAAAACATACTGAAACTTGGATGCAATTCGTTGCGTGCAAGGCAGTGACCTTTCACTTGGATGATATTTCTTATGGCATATCCAACTTGCCAAGAGACTAGAACTCGTGACCGCTCAATATCAACTGGTTTGATACCATGCTGAAGAAGTGACAATTTAAACCAAAAAGGGTGAGCTGTTAAAGAAGGATAAAAATACTTATCAAGGCAGGGACTTTGAACTTAACAAGGAGTAAGGATCAACCAAATTGCTACCACCAGAGTAGATACATGAAACTGTTCTGTAAGAGTTTGATCACTTAAAAAGGGTGAACAACGTATGTCAAAGGGCTTGTGGGTCTAACAAGCGGGAGTAGCATGCCTACAAACAACCTGGGGGATAGTAAATATTTTATCAAAGTGGTATTTCTAGATATTAGCCTTTGATAGACTTTCTTTTTGTTTCAATATAGTGGTCAAATCAACAAAAAGAAAATGATTAAAACTTCAATAGATACTTACTCGTATGTATTATCCACCACAAGCCAAGAGCCAGCACTTTTGCATAGCTCTGAAATCCTCTAGATAAACAGAAAACGCTTATTAGGAATTTTCAAGAAAAATTGGATACTAACCCTACATGACCTTTGTCTCCAAGTATTCACCTTTCCCATGGGATTTATTAAGTACAGAAGTTCAGGGTATTTACCTTGAGAAGTGGCTCTGGTATATAGGTTCCAGATGGGTTGCCAGGATTTACAACAGTAACAAGCTTCGGAACTGGGTTAGTGGATAGAACCTTTTCTAACCAGTCTACAAAATAACAACATCAGTACAAAAATCGTCAAGGACCCTTGTACTAGTAAAGGAAACAGAATGCTTTGTTAAATCCACATATTTGCCCTAAACATATAGGACTAATAGAAATTCTTACACCAACACAACTAACGACATGCCATTTTTTCTCTTGTTCACATGTGTTTGACACATCAAATATGCCATTTTTTCTCTTGTTCACATGTGTTTGACACATCAAATATATAATGAGTAAACAGTTTCTCTTGTTCAAACTCATATAACACTTTCCAGATATGTCGTGAAGAGCACGATTTTAAACTGTTTTGAACTGAAGGATACTATCGAAAATATATAGTGAGCAATGGTAATATTTCCATCTATATTCTCACCAATGGTAATATTTCCATTATTTCAAAACAAATCGAGACTCAGTTGTCAAAATTTAAAAAGAATGCTTTCATTTAACGACCCTAAAAAGATGGAAACAGAAATAATAATTGTTAAAATATGCTGTATTAGGTTTCTCACCTGCGTCTGGCTGAAGTGTTTGGGGATCACCAGGACCAACCAGTATGTTGGTAATGCCAGTCATCTGGAAGGCCATGTATGCATTAAAGTAGTAAGGTGCAAACATTACGACAGAATCCCCAGCATCACACAGAGTAAGAACAAGATTCACAAAGGCCTGCAAATCAGATCATAACCATCTTGAAGTGCTTCAAGGGAAAAAATAATAAATAAATCATGAATAAGGAAGCACATAGCTTGGCAATAGAGATCAAATAATTATAGAAGGCAGTTTATATCCTTCTACAAATACCTGAAAAAGAGGTCAATAGCATGTTTTTCAAAGAAAAAAATTGGATTAAAACAAAAAATGAATGAGGGAGCACATATCTAATACTTCAGGTAATGGTATAAAGCCAACAAGCATGTCTGATATGAGTCATATCTAATATCTGGGGACAAGTGTCAACATTTTAGACAAAGTTCATATCTGTAATGGAGCAAAGACAAAAGGCAGATCCGATATTGGAAATGTCAACTTTGTCTGATCCACAAAACCATAGTTGACGAACCAGCCATCTAAACTTTTTGCACTTTAGGGGAGAAGAATCCCCAGGGTTGCTTCTTTCTACAAGGCTGTAAGCTTAACTTCCAGATTTGGAATTGAAGGATCGTTACAGTATATTCCATTTTCTTCTGCCACTACAATTGAAAACTTGTCAAATTAAATTGTACGGACGTGTCGTGTGAAAGAGAGTCACGCACAAACTCTCAATTAAATAAAGCCAGATTGCTATTGCAAGCCACTCCACTCCAAAATTGTGAGTTGATTGAGAAATGTAACGGGAGGCCAAAAAACATGAGCAAGGCATGGAAACAAATATGTACATATCATAACACCATTCCACCTCAGAGATAGCTCTGGACTGGAGACTCAAACCCACAACTTCTAAAGATCTACCCTTCTGATAGTAAACCCTTGCTCCAAAAGCTTGAGCTGATGCAGAGAGGTGCATAATGCATTAATGTAAGACAGAGATCATGAGTCTAACAAAGGGCCATAATACACACTATAACACTTCGGGAAGCAAACACATTACAGTACATTATTCTTATATTATTAGAAAATTAATATTAATAATATAACTCTAGTATTCCAACATAAAATAAAATGAACTGGACATTCAACTCCTACCAAGACACTCAAAGATGGCCGTAGACAAACTGAAGCCATAATAATCAAGGATAAAAAAACAAATCATAAGAACTCTCTGATACATCTCAAGAAATCCTCCACCAAATAACATGCGAAATAATCCCCAAAATGAATAATTATAAGAAAAACCGTGTCCTTAATCAGTGATAGCTGTGAAACCCACGCTGGGTGTAAATACAAACAATACCATGTTAAAAGCTTTCGGTATAGTTTTAGTTAGTGCTATTGCTAATAAGATCCTCGAATCTTAAAAGCTTTCGGCATATTTTTAGTTAGTGTTATTTACTTATTTATAATATAGCTCCAGTATTCTCGCACAGAAAAATAAGAATTAAGATCCTTGAATCTTAAACCCCTCACCAAGACACTCAAAGATGTACATCAAAACCGAAGCCCACATTATCAAGGTTTAAGAAAGAGTCTCCAGAATCTCTCTGACTCATCTCATAACAAGCACTTTACCGGCTTACCGCACACCAAATGGACCTTAAATAAGCACTAGTATATGTAGTGTCATTTCTTATTCTAAACTTGTCCTAGTCAAACCTGTTTGTTTCACCAGCAGCCACTAAATTTGTCCTAGACAAACCTGTTTATTTAACCACCAGACACTATAACGCACTGTTCACTCAAACTAATTTACATTTTCCCCAATACTCATCCTATCAAGTTCACGTGAAAATGCAATTTATAGTATTACAAAAGTAAAAATGTTTTAGCTCATTGTACATATATAGATATCTTACAGACATACTGACCAAACAGCATATGCTAGACCAGCACTTTGTACTTAGTAAACACGGCATACTTTAAAACAAAGTGACCCTCATTAAGTAATAAATGTTGTGCAACGTAAACTTTTAACCCAAGGATTGGTTGAAAACCGATAATCTAGATAATAGCAAATAACAGAGAAATAATTGAAAACAACAATCACACACAAGAACACCAATATTAATGTGGTTTGGCAAACCGCCTAATCCACCCGGCAACCAACCAAAAAGTTTCACTATGATGATGAACAAAACAAGGATTACAAAGAACTAATTAACTTAAGCTAACACCTCACAGAGAACCGCTACTTTGATCTCGATGACGCTACCTATAATTGTTCTTAACATTACTACTATTGTTCTACATACAAAACACGTCTGTACCTTTGGGTTTATATAATACCATAGATTTCTACATAGTCTGAAATCTAATACGAGTCAGAATTGAATTCCTGCACGTAATCAACTTCTATGATTTCTAAATCCAAACTTAAAACTAATCCTGTACACCTAGAGCTTATAAGCTATAATCATGTGCTCCACCATGCTATTTACGAGCCATATTACAACAATAAACACATCAAACATGTAAAGGATGACTTTTATTCAAATTTTCTTTTCTGGCTCACAACAGCAGGGGTCTATTTTTTTTTCGGAAGTACTTGCTAGATCTATTACATTCATCCAATTGCCATTAAAAAACACATTTGGACCATACAATGCAAGGTTTACCAAATTATAGAAATATTAGTTACCTGATTTGCACCAGCTGTAACCATGACCGAAGAGTTGTAGAGTTTATTCTCTTGGTTTAACTGCATAATGAGGAGAAACAGTAAATCCCATTAGAAGATATACACACTAACCATTAACCAACATATCTAGGTCAATATCACATGATGAAGTATGTCAAATGCAACTCTTTGATTTCTCTGCAATGGAATGAACCATCAATTATTTAAGTTTTTTCTTTCAAAGAGACTATTGTAATATTACACATATATTAGGCTACATCGCACAAACTTAACTACTATGATTGTATTCCTGAATTGAATGGTTAACATCAGCATTGAGAAATTAGGATCATTTGTATGTTATGTATATGCAAAGCTTTTGAGGATGCAAGCATGCATAGCATAAATTATGTTTAACACTCGGAGAAACTGCTATATGTGTATTCCTGATTCCTGAATTGAATGGTTAACACTTAACATCAACATTTGGAAAAGTAGGGCCATTAGCCCATTAGTCATATGTTATGTAAACCATGCTAAGCTTTTGAGGATGCATATATGCAACACATAAACATGTTAAACACTCAGAGAAAATGCAAACAACAGTTGCTAGTTTTTAATATGATATTACAGCAAATATAATAAACTTCAGTGGTTGTATATGACATATTCAGGAAGAAATGATAACAGGGGGCGAATGAATTGTAGCAATTGCATTTTCTAATCTGCCAGATGAATAACAAACTTAAGCACTTCTGCATTCAAGTAGGATGCATAAAGCCAATATATTTGTTGAATATCAATTAACAATTTAAATTATGCTACAATTGATTTGGTTATTAATTCGAACTAGCACGTATGGGTAACTTCATATAATTTGTCTTTCACAACTCCTTGGCACCCACATGGACGAGTAGAGTTATGATTTATTTACTAGTATCCTCATCATGAAGATAGTCCAAGCAAAATATTATTGAGTCCAAATGTAAGTATGCATCATAGAAAATTTCAAACGCTAAGCTTATCTACAATAGGAAAGATTCAACCAATGGAGAGAATATTTATTAACTCAAGAAGATCTTAGTTGCTCTGTGAGTGGTTCACCTAGGCGATCCTAGTTGTACAGAGGAAAATTTCTTCAGTCCACTGATACAATATAGGGGATAACCATCCTAGAAAATATTATTTCTAAATAAAATGTCAATCTATGTGTACTTAAAAGACTACAAGTATATGAGTCATAATTAGAGTTTATAATGAAAAGAGTAACTGTGGGCTTATTTTAAATTTGAATTCTGAAATTCATACATCAACTGAACAAAGATTCTACATGAAGTCACTACGCACCTTTCTAACCAATGCCTCACGAAGCTCTACCAGACCTTCATCGGCACCATAACGACTAGTTGAAGGTTCCCATACGATTTCCTTAACCTTGTCCAGAGCCTGTTCAGGTGGTTGCCAATGAACTACCCCCTACACCAAAACAAACCAAAAAAAGTGGCTTAGAGACCAGAACTAACATATAGGATAAAGTTGCACTGAGGCTTAGAATGATCACAGAATTAACATAAAGGACATAGATCAAGCAGCATTTACATATAAAGAATAGAAATATCAAAACAACAAACTTCATTTCTGGTCATAATCAAGGAGTCAATCTTAATCAAACTAGTATCCTTGCCTATGACACAAGTTATATGAAAGGCAGAATTATCGAAGGATGCATGGACATTCTAAGAAATCATTTAAATCATGTACATCAATCACCCGTCCACCTCAATTCAACTGAAAAGAGATACATAATCAATTCATTGAAAGACAGCAGACGTCATAAAAACAAAAAAGCAGTAAAGCAAACAAATCAGACTGATCCTCTATATTCCTCTGTAGTCTCTCCCCAACAGTATATATCTGTGGCATTTTCAACAGAGGCATTGATTTTAGAGATTAGGAAGAGAAGATTCAACATAAACTCAGACTATAAACCACCAACTGTATACCCAAATATCCAATCCTAAATACATTTAAAAGACAGTTTTCTACAATAGGATGAAATCTTATTCGCCATCAGTGATCACCACTCCTCATGGCTAAAAAACATTTACAGCAAAAGCATGAAATTCCGATTTAAATAAACAGAAAACAGACCTGACCAAGTGATACAGCACCTTTAATGCCTCCAAGTAATTGTTGTATCTGAAAATTTTGCCAAAATAAGATATTGTATATAAATAGATAATCATGAAAACCCAAAGTCAAATCACAACAGAAACAGAACTCCCAATAATAATAATAATGAATAGCACCTGAACCATAACAGGTGATTCAGTTTCTAAAGCCCTTTTTGCAAGTTTAGCCATTGTTCCCATCTCACTCTTTCTTCTTCTT
>JABWDY010029123.1:29266-43583 GCA_013358455.1 Thalictrum thalictroides | reverse complement strand
TCATAGACCCATACAGACCTCAAAGACGCCAGGAGACTTTTCACCTGATCAATCTTGAGTACTGAGACCCATGAAAACAGACATCTCAAAGGCCTCAGCAGGTAATGCTCACAAGAACAAGAAGTGTCAGCAAAGTACAAGTTGGAAATGCATTACAAAAACCAGACATGGAACCACTAAATAAAGCTTCATAATGCCTCAAGTGCCATAATAGAAATTAGAAAAAGCAATTTGAGTCATTGCCAGGATCTGCATTCCAACTTTTTATAGGAAAAAAAGGAATAGGTCAACACCCATTCAATAAGAGATGTCACTTCAATAATTTCAAAACAGTTAAATAGGTGCATATTCAATAGAAACAAACTGGGAATATGTACAACAAATATATACATATTTACACGTAAAAACACACACACATAAATTTGTTGTTTTTCCATTAACAAAACAATGAAACATACATAAAAAGTCGTGCAAACACAACGAAGAAATAGCATGATAATAATTATACCTTTTCGTCCAGAGATTTCCCGCTCTCGTCATCAAAGTCAAAAACAGAGAAACCAGCATCGTAAACATGTTTTCTGATGCTTAAGTAAGCCTCAATACCAACCATAACTCTCTCAATTTCCTCAGGGACTTGCTGCAAGAGCATAATTATTCGTCATGGAACACTCAACCAAACACATTAATGATATTAGACAATGTCAAATCCATGCACAAAATTATGAGCATGTTGTCAACAGAAGCACAGGGGTTTAATTTTGAGGTCTTTAAGTGGATGTATGTTGTTTGCTAAAACAGAACCGGGTTTTGGTGATGATCATTTCTCACAATGGGAATCGTGTGAAGATTTTTTTTCTTGTCATCCTCAAAAACATTTAGCAATCCTCAAATTTTTCATAATAGGTCTTGCAGACAAGGTGTTTAGAGTCATTGTCAAACCTCAACAAAAAAAGTTTATCCTGGAAAAACCTCACATTCTTCACCTACTTGTGTGGAAGATATGACCGAACAATAAAAAAAGTCATAACAAAAAATGGTAACCCTTGGATGAATAAAACTTAGCAACCAGATCTGTCATGCTTTAATAAAGTTTTACCTCAATTAATTCCACCCCTCCCCAAGGTAGACAAGATAGGATGCAAGTCACATAAAAATCAGCACGTGGTTGCCAAGAAGGATTTCCAGTCTCCTCGTCTACTGTTGTGGCAGCTGATGACAAAAATGTTTCAAAGAGCACCACTAGAGATGCTGGTTGAAGGACTTTGCTGCACATCTACAAAGCATACCAACATGCAACGTAAGAGATCAAATGGAAATGTACAATCTTGAATAACTATCTGCAGGAAAAAGAAAAAGACAACACAAACCCAATTCATACCAATGCTGTTGAAAATCGCATCAAAATACGAATTCTGTCGCAGTCCTCTGAATCCAAAGCATCCTATAAATTTAACAGATGCACGCAAACCTTAGACAATTTCCTTATAACACATCAAAACAAAATTAGGTTAACCATCTAATGAGAGAGGTGAGAGGGAGGCGGGAAAACTACCGAGAGCACTAAGTACATGAATAATCTACTCTCGTAAGAAATGTATGAAGAACAACTTGCTCACTTACTTTGCCTACTGACAAATGGCCTAAAGTGCTTAACCTATTTCATATTTCTGATCTCTTGGTCTGTAAAATTTATTCACGTACTTTTTATGTGTGGATTAGTGAACCACTTGTTAAAATATAATGCGCACCTGCAAATTAAGTTGAGTATCTTCGACTGCTTGTTTAGCAAAGTCATCACTTTCCAAGTTCAACAAACCAACCTGTAATCAACAATTCAACACCACATTAAACACCTAAAACCAACGGCCTTTCAAGTTTAAAGAGAGACAGGGAGCTGACATGATATATTAGCCTTACCAAGGTTGCATAGAAAGGAATCTTGTGAGGCAATTGTTCAGCGCATTGAACAATTAACTGTAAAATTACAATAAATATGTGCAAAACGTTGTTAACTGGCGTAAGTAGGTAACTTAAAACCCAATAAGACTGCTATATAATAGAATACAATGAATTGTCTTACACTTAATATTTCATCTCTAGCATGATCGATCTCACGTAAAAGTGTGGTGTAGCAAGTTTCCTGTATTATCAAGTACACTAATCAATCCAAGGAAAATTATTACACTAAAACTAATATCAATTGTAAACATGAAGAAACAACAAGTAGTGAATTACTAACAATGTGTTCTTTGAAATCATTGCTTCCACCATATTCCGCACATTTATCACCAATTCGGAGAAGAAGAGCTCGCCAACTCATAGCTTGATAATGATAAACCTATTAAGAACTGAAGTAGAAGAAATCCAACAACAAAGAATAACGAATTCACTGAAACATAGAGATCGAAGTAGAGAAATTAGGGTTTAGGGTTTACCTTTGGTGGAGTTGAGAGAGAGAGAAAGAGACTGAGGAGTTTTTTCGCGGTGGTTTTAAAATAAGGCGATTGAGAAATGCATTTGTGGATTTGTGATTTGTCGAATTGATTTTAGTATAATGGCGTAGTGTTGATTGAAGACGGCGGACAAAAAACGCAACATCTTCGCGTACACGCAGATGGTGGGCTGTGGGCCCGTTGTTGATTTATACGATCAGACGATTGGGTGTGGGCTAGCTGCAAATTCTAGTGGCCCATGGCAGTTTTTTGCTCTTTCCTTTAACCCAGGAACAAGAGAAACCCAGGAAATAGGCCCATTACCCATTGACCCAATTCATTACGGATTAGATTACCCACACAGCCACACTACACAACACAACACAAGATTCATAACGACAGAAGTCAGAAGTGACCAACAACTGACTGTTAGCTACTTCTCTCTCCATCTTCAACAGAGAGAGAGAGAGAGAATTTCTCTTCTCGGCTTCTCGCTGCTTTTGGATCTCTTTGCCGGCAGATTCAAAACTATACTTCAATCTTGATCTGCTAATCACTTATCACACTTTCATAATTTCTCTCGGTAATCCATAATCTTCTCCGGCATTTGTTTTATCAATCAAAGAAAATCTTAATTACTGGTATTACTTAGGGTTTGTTTGTTTGGAGAAGTGAAGGAGGTTATTATTATATTCGATAATGTCACGAGAAGGGAAATGTTGTGTTGTGACTGGTGGAAGAGGTTTTGCTGCTCGACATCTTGTAGAGATGCTCCTTCGTTCTAAAAAATGGTTGGTTCGAATTGCTGATTTGGGTCCTTCTATTAAGCTTGAACCATATGAAGATGAAGGAATACTTGGAGAAGCTTTAAGGTCAGGTGATGCTCAATATGTTTCCGCAGATCTTCGAAATAAGTCCCAAGTGATTAAAGGTATTTGAACTACTGCATTTCCTTTTTGTTAAATGCTTTTTCAATATTGACAATAAGATTCATTTAACATTTCATCCTCTCTGCCAAAGGAATTTTTAAGATTTGAGTTGTCCATATTCCATATTCGAGTTGGTACACTATCTCAATTTAAAAAAAAAATATGGTCGTTGATACCTAGTCAACTATAGTTACTATTGTTGTTATTATTAACATAAGCCTTTATCAAATTGTATTCCACTGAGTATGACCTTTACTGGAATGTGGAAAAACAATCATCTTTGAATTGGTTTCTGAGAGCTGAGTTAGTTTGTCTCTCAAGAAATGAATGCAAATGGGTTGTTCAATTATACATAAAAGAGATGAATTTTCTGTAGAATTTCATTGCATGACCTATGTTTTTGTTCCAACTTTTGCAGATAAGACAATTTATTCTTTTGAATACTAAGTTCTGTGCTCATGGAAATTATTCCATTTTTCTACTGATCCTGTAAGTTATGTATTTCCACTTTGCAGTATGCGAAGGGGCAGATGCTGTATTTCACATGGCTGCTCCCGATTCATCCATCAACAATCACCAGCTCCACTATTCTGTCAATGTTGAAGGTAAACATGCTCTCCGGAGTGCGCTTGAACTCCAAGATCCATGTAATGGAAGCAATTGACAAGTATTTGTGTGTTTGTGTTTTTTATAATCGGCTCTATCTCACCTTGATCTTGCAGGAACTAAGAATGTTATTGAGGCTTGTGTTGAGTGCAAAGTAAAACGACTTATTTATACTAGCTCTCCCAGTGTTGTTTTTGATGGGGTACACGGAATATTTAATGGAGAGGAATCAATGCCGTATCCATCAAAGGTTTGTCTGTATTTATTTATTATTTAAAATTACTACTATTTTGATTGTGTTTTGGTTTTGCGCTCCCGGCCTCCCACTTTCCCTCAATTTTTTTTTTATAGAATCTAGTAAATTAGGGGGACAAGATATGGAGAATTAATATAACTTCGCTGTGAACATAACATGTATGATAATGTGGATGGATTTTTTCTCCTATATTTCCCTGAAACAGATTCTCTTGAACAATTTCAAGTTTCGAATTAAATTCACTGTTTATATACATTATCATAACTTTACTGTCTAAAATATAAATTAGCTTAATGGGATATCGAATAAGATAAACGTAGTTATTCTCTTCATTCTATTCAAGCTATTTATAGTTGTGAGGTTTTAAACCTTTTCCTGTTTGATAATTTCTGAAGTGCTTTTAGCGATGGTAGAACTCTTGACCTGCACCAGTTTGTTGTTGTTAAATATTTGTATCTTATGTCAATCGGCTTTTCAGCATAATGATTCTTATTCTGCAACAAAAGCTGAAGGAGAGGCATTGGTGTTAAAGTCAAATGGTACAAATGGGCTTTTAACGTGCTGCATACGTCCTAGTAGTATTTTTGGCCCCGGTGATAGGCTGCTGGTTCCATCTTTAATCACTGCTGCTAGGGCTGGAAAGTCTAAGGTGAGAATGCATTTTGACTGTTGCATGCTTGTTATATAACCAATAAAAAGAAGTGTAAGCTTATAAGATATAGCAAAATTTTCGTGCATATGGACATATGGTTGATTTCTGATTTCCAAAAAGTTTGTCCTATGAATTCATTAGAGGGTTTTGTAATCCTTATGCATTGATTTATACGTACTTCCTACTATGTCATAAATTGATGTTCATATATTTGTTTTCACTTTCTGTCAGTTCATTATTGGTGATGGCAACAACAAGTATGATTTCACATATGTCGAAAATGTGGCTCATGCACATGTATGTGCGGAACAAGCTCTATCCTCAGAAGGGGGTGTTGCTGAGAGAGCTGCTGGCCAGGTACCTATTTCAGTTGTTTCTCAGTTCTTTAGGTTGCCAAAATTCATTGCCTGACTAGTTTTGAACTTTTGGTTTGGTTTCAAATTTAAGTATAGCTTTGGCACAGGGTTATAGTTTGATTGTTTATACACAAAATGTGTTGAACCTAAAGGTTGGCCTTTGTTACATTCTAGACAAAACATACATAGAGTTCCTTTTATTGGTTCTGATGCGCATATTACATAACAGTGAAGTCTTACGTTAATTGAGTGTATTATTTTGAGTCTAATTAAATAGGTGATATGTGTATTAGATTGTTTTAAGGTGAGCCCAAATGTTAGCTTGACATGCTGTCTGGTTTATCTATTAAGAACAACAAATTATTAAGGGACAGTCTAGAGGTTACTTTGTTGAAGCACCAAACTTTAGTGTCTGCAGATCTAGGCTTAAACCAGTCTTTAAAACCTCTTCCCAGTGGTGAATGGGAAAAAAAGAGACATGTCTATGAAAAAGGAGAATAATAAAGATATTCATTTTAAAGAGTTGTCAGTTACTCATTTCATAACTTCCATGGCCTGTTCTAGTTGGTACGTTCACAAAAGTCTAAGCTTCCAACATGCTTCCCATATTAGCAGTGCAAGACATAAATTCACATTTGAGACCTAGATTTTTTTTTTACTGGTTGACCTTTAGCCCCAGTTTTTCAGAACCTAGCGCTAATGATAAAGTTCCCGCGAGTGCTTGTGCAGGCGTACTTCATTACCAATATGGAATCAATAAAGTTCTGGGAGTTTATGTCACTAATTCTCGAAGGGCTTGGCTATGAAAGGTTACACTTTTTTTTCAGCTATTCTCTTGTTTAGAAAGTCTTGTTGAGTCAAATATACTACCTGTCAAAACACTTTGTGTCTAAATCTGTTTATTTTACAGACCAAGTATCAAGATCCCAGCCCCTATTATGATGCCCATTGCACACATGGTGGAGTGGACTTATAAGTTGTTTGCCCCCTACGGAATGCGTGTTCCACAACTGACGCCTTCGAGAATTAGACTTCTCTCATGTAACAGGACTTTTAGTTGTGCAAAGGCGAAGGATCGTATTGCCTATGCGCCTATCGTCTCACTCCAGGTTAGTTTTCGTAAGAATTCCAAGAGTCTCATTGCTATGTTTGAGTCCTTCCAGCAAATACAGTTAGATTTGTGTCAGAATTTTCACAAAGAGGAAGAAGAGCATGTTTTAAGACGTTTCACCCATTGTTCATGGGTAAACCTCAGTTGCTATGCCATCGTGTGGACATACACATTGATCTGGATCTCCATTTTGTTGTTGGACCAACCCTCTCTGGACACAGAGTCGAAAACTCTACCCATAGCAGACATTTTTGCATGATCATTAGAATCTGTTTTGTAGTACCCGTGAAGAAATATCTGTTTTTCTGCTCCTTACAATTGCTGGGAAATCTACAAGATAAATAAAAGGACTCGATTGAATTTTTTTTCCCCTGGATGACATATACTGAGCTGAGATCTGACCATCCTTGGTGTGGTCTGATATATAATAAATGATAGGCACTTTTGTACATGTTATTACTGTCTACTGCCAGTGTGGTTTTATGTACTTCCACTTAAAAATGCAGGATGGGCTTCAAAGGACAATTGGGTCATACTCACACTTGAGGGCTGAACCGAAACTGAGAAGAGAAGGACCGTCAAAAGCTTCCATATATCTTGGAAATGGAAAGGGTATGACACATTACAACTTATTTCTTTTAATATGTCTGCATAAGTCCATATGCCATTTTTTCCGAAGACACTCTATATGTTCTCCAGAATGTAGTTTTGCACTGTATGAACTGATTATTTGGTCCATTACTTATGGGAATCCGACCGCAAATTATAGATGCCTATCAGCTACATTATCATGAATACAAGGAATTCCTTGTTAGCGTGCATTTCCTTAGGAGATAGTTTGTATGATGGTAGTTGAGCTGAGGATGTAATTTGTTGAAATTTTCTCTTAGGGTATCTCAACCTTATCTCTAATTTGATTTTGGAATGACATTGACCATTTTCCGCCCCACAAAAAGAATTGAAGACATTTAAATATAGTTAATAGGGTTCCTAATATATGAGGGCCAAATCCAGTTTCAGCATACTTTTACTTAGTTTATGTATATCGTGTCTTAATGGAGTATTAGTATTCCTGTTTTTCTTCTTTGGCAGTTGCCAACGCACTTCTCTGGAAAGATAAAAAGCAGACACTCACCGCGGTTGTTGTTTTGATCGCTTTCTATTCTTACTTTATCGCTTCTGGGTATACCATCATCACTGCTGTTTCAAAGCTTCTCTTGACGGCAACACTCTTCTTATTTGTGCATGGCATTCTACCTGCAAAAATGTAATCACACTCTCTGCTTTTAGATATTTGTTGCCAACCTGTGCTTATTTTTAAGTCATGAGCAATTGGTTTGTGGACCAGTTGGTGACTATATCTGGTGGATTACTACTTCTTGTTTTTACTGTATTTTGTAAAATATTGAGGACATTGGCCCAGTCATGCTTACAGTCATAATCTAAGATAAATAATCTGGAGCTTACCACTCAAACCTCACAGTTCCAACCAGAATAATATGATATATTGGAAAGTAGCAGTTTCTAACTCGCCTATGTTGCTAAAAAGCAGGGCTTTTTACTTTGGTCAGAAGTAATCATTGCTATCTTATCGACTTAGCCCTTGCACATTCTTGGATCATTCTTTAGTATGTATATTTAACGATTTCATTTGACTGTATCCTTTTTGTTTTTTTGCTTGGTCAAGTGTATTATTTTAAAAATTCGTTGCAGTTTCTTTACAAAATTAAACCATTCTGTAAATTGGTAATAGAAAATTCTGATGCTGAGCAGCATTGAATATGTGTAGAGCTATTATGACAATCCCATAAGTAGCATATCAACTTGACTTTAGAGTTGAATAAGATGGCTCTAATAACATAAGTTTTTTATGACCTCTTCTTGGCTGAAAATGCAACCCTTTTTCTGTGTAGATTGGGTTATACAATTGAAAAGATACCTGCATCCAATTTTCAATTTCCTGAGAAGACATGTCACCAAATTACTTTGTCAATGAGATCTTCATGGAACTATGCTGTAAATGTTCTAAAATCTCTGTGCAAGGGTGAGGATTGGGTGCTATTCCTAAAGGTACATACTGCTTCAATTTCTGTAATATACTAGGTGTTTACCATTAAACTGGATCTTCTAACAGGGTCTTGTGGATTGTACATAATAGTTTCTCATAGGTGCAGAAGTCTTACCATTTTGATAGTTGAAAGCTATATACTATAGGATGTGTGGGACCATTCAGATTGGTTGATGCTTTTCAGCTTCTCAGAATATGGGTCAAGTGTCAGTGTGGCAAGGTGAAGGGATGTTAGATTGAGGGTATTCATTAACATAGGATTTAGAGACTTACATCACAATAGTATTGATGTAACTTAAAAAATTTCATTTATATAATTGTTATTGAAAAGAAGGATTATGTGATATATAAAGAGGGTATTTAGGGCATGTATAAATATATTTAAAAGCGAAAAATTGTGTCAGATCTATAATTGCCACTAGAGATTCCCTTCAAATTTATCACATGGCAATTTTAATTATATCTCTTTGCGACCGCACAGTAACCTAGTTGTCATAAATCCCTCTCTATGGCTGCTGTGTGTAGGTACCTTGATACTCTCTACATTATCAGCAACCCCTATATATACATTTAAATAAAACTACAGTGTTTTATATTTTCATTTTGGTGAATTTTTTCTTTTGACTCTAGGGAGTAGGGATACTCCCAATTGATTTAATTCTGGCAAGTAGCCAACTGACGTCTTACTGTAGCACACAATTATTTTATTTAAGCCTACTTTTTAAACCTATCCATTTGTACTTACCATGGAATTAAACAGGTTGTCATCTTTCTAGTGGTTTTCAGCTTCCTTGGTGCTGTATCAGTCAGAAGCATGTTTTTGATAGGTTTGATTTTCTCTTATTTGTTTTTTGTATCTCCATTTGCATTAAATCGCATCATGCACATGGTTGAGTGCCTGCATCAGGATGGGAAAGGAGAAGGCAAAATGTTTTACTTTCTCAAGGCCACCCATAGAATTCGATTTAAAATGTCACTGGTGGTTTTATTTAACTGTTTCGATTCCTGAAAATTTTACACAGATATGGTAAATGATTTGATCCTGTTTTACATGTGTTGGGTGTAATGAGGCAGAATGGGTGCTTCTTCCCATCCAGTAGTAATGAAAGCATTACTTGTGGAGTGTGAAGTCACTGCCTCACTGGACGTTCCCTACAATGGTGTATTTCACCTCCTTAGAATCCACCCTTGGGAAGTTGTAAAACATAAATTCAACCTTTTAAAACCCAATCCAAGTTGAGAACACTGAAGGAGGATGCAACAAAGCTTCCCTTCCTTCTGTGGTGCCATACTGGCTACTGCCATTTAGAACACTGCTTTTTTCTTTTCCAAATTTTAGATTGTTAAATTCTTCACTTTAACAATCAAAGGTGCTCTTATAATATGCAGGAATGCCGTTTGCCTTTGTAGCGTTCTATTTATATGAGAAAAAAGAGGAAGAAATTGATGCCCTGATTCATCAAGCCCTCTTATTTGGATGTAAAAAGAAGTCAGATATATCAAAGAAATTTCTGCGTTCCAAATGATTCTCATTACAATAAGTGATCCAAATCACCTGGTGTAGTTTTGGAGTTTCAAGTGTCAGCTGACTCGGTTGTTGAAGTTGGTGGAATTTGTTAGAACGGACCTGACCTCCAAACCTGTCAGCAGCCTTTCCCACTCACTATAAGATCTGGTGTTTCAGCACGGGGAATTTTGATGAATTTTTTTTATGATATCAAGTGCAGGTATCAAGGGCCATCATTTCTATAACCTGATATTGTTTGCATCAATCTTGTTCTTGTGTGTGGATGAGTTGGGCAATTTGAAAGCTATTGTATTTCCATGTGGATTGCCTGTAAACACAATCTATATTGCTTGTGATGTGCTTGTGTTCTATGTATCTCAATTGGTATCCTCACAAGCCTTGTTTGAATTGTTTTTTAGACATTCCTTGCATTTTCTAAGTCAATGTTAGAAATGATCTCTCCGGTCTGCAGTACTTGTTGGTTGGAGAGGTAACCACAATTTTCTTACTGGGGCAGTAGGACTAATTGTAAACTTTGCTAGGCCCCTATTGATGAATGAGGCTGCTCTTCCATGGCCAAAGAACAGTTAATTATAAATTTATGATTAACTAGTACATGTCGAAAGGTATTGCATTGCCTTGGGTATTGCATTGCCTTGATGATGCCCACGGTCGCGATTACGGAGATAACAATTGTTAAACAATGAATTCCGGAGATAACAATTGTTAAACAATGAATTCTGAAACAATGTGCCTGATGGTGCCCATAGCTGTTGCTGCCCTCGCCAACTCCTACCTTTTTTCTTTAGCAAAATAAGGAACTCTAGTTTATGTAAAATTTCTACAGACTGATGTGATGTGAGGATGCCTAGGACAAATATAAAGTGCAGAAGTTCAGGGGAAGTTTTAGGGTGAATAGCCAAGGGAGGCTGTAGTGCCTGGTCTGACCAATGGCAAATCAGAGTTACAGCCTACAGACGTCCTGAACGACCATTTTTGGCACTCTTGAATCATTCCCTCCTTTCAAATATGAGTCTGTGAAATATAAACAATGGACATATATTTCAAAAGGAAAACCCCTGGAGATGTTTAAGAATAAAAAACTAAAAAATATGTTTAGTATATGCGATTAAAACAAAAAAAAAAAGGTGAATACAACAGAGGATTACAAGGATTTGTTGTTTAAAAAACATGAACAGAAACAATCGAAACATCTATCAATTTTGAGATTCAAACACATAACCAATACATAAATCATAAAGACCTGGGAGGTTTCTCCAACAGTGCAGAAAGATAAACTTCCATCTTCGACTTTGGAGAAATTACCCATTTGTGTTTCTTGTATCTGAACTGCAGAAACATGTACATGTAGTCATCCAAATCTTTCCTGTGGCAGAAGAACTTATCAATCCAAAGCAATCCTCCTGGTCTTAAAATACGATCCCAATCAAACAAGATGAAGTCCATCAATTGCAGGTCAATCCAACCGTCCAAAAACCCAGTTGTATGAATCAAGTCCATTGTGTTGTCAAACAGTGGAAGTCGATGATTCAATGTAATGTAAAGAGGAATAAGACCTCTAAGTGCGATCATCTCATTGAAAGGGGCACCAAGGTTTAGGGCAGTTGTTATAATTGTCACATTGTGTTCTCTCATCCTTGCAGCAAAAGTACCAGTACCTACGCCAAAATCCAATCCAATCCTTATTTCCCCTGGCTTGATTGTAAAAACTTCAGTAATAAGAAAATCTACTGGAAGTGAGCTATTAGTGACCCATTTGACCTTTTCCTTGTCCATTTCAAAACATCCAGTACATTTGAAATAACCACGCTTGGAGTTCTTGCTTGATAGACAGTCAAAATTCCTGCACATGTAATTATTCCATCTTACATTTCTATAATCTGGAATCCTCCATAGGGACTCATTGATTGCATATGGCTTCTGATAAAGCTTAGACGCTCTTGTCAAGCACCGCCTTCGGGGCAAAGGGTCACACCCATTGAGCATAAGCTTCTGTGCTAGGTTCCAGTCATCTTTACAGTAAGAACCAATGTCGTAGTCCATGTACTCTTCAAGTTCCTTCTTCATTAACACACAGGCGTGGCCTATCGTGTTATAGGTTCTCTCAGTTCCATAAATACTAATCTTTCCTATTCTGTTCCTTTTTGGTGTAATATACTTCCTAATCTCCTCAATTGTAAACAAATTAATCAGTGGGTCTTCCTTCAAAGTTGTGTTTCCAACCCCTTCAACTCTAGGGAGACTAATCTGTCTAAGAGAAATATGAGCATTGTACAAAGGCTTGATTACCTCCTCTTCTAAGAACTTCTTGTATTCAGACTTGGAAATACTTGTTCTATCCAACTCGTCTTTGTTCTTCTCCATCTGCAGTACAGTAGATTCCAGCTTTCTCTGCAAATTAGCCATCTTGGAAACAACTTCCTCAACCCGATCCGACAAAGCTTTCACATCAAAATTCCCATAACTATAAGCATCCTTGACACCATAAAAATGGCGGCATATATCATCGTCATGCATGAAAAATCCAGCGGAGTAGAACCTAAATAGACTTGTTATACTTACAATTATAACTAACCCTCCTAATAAAATCTGAAGTGAACACATTACTCTAGACAGTCTACATTTAGGAAAGCAGAACCTCCCCATACTTTCTTACACAAGTAAAATTACAACAAA
This sequence comes from Thalictrum thalictroides, assembly GCA_013358455.1. Lineage (NCBI taxonomy): Eukaryota > Viridiplantae > Streptophyta > Magnoliopsida > Ranunculales > Ranunculaceae > Thalictrum > Thalictrum thalictroides. The sequence goes on along the minus strand of JABWDY010029123.1, from coordinate 30,966 downwards.
TCGCAGATTCAACAGTTTCTAATTCAAAAACCTTTAAAAACATTAAATCTTCAACAACTCTAAGCTCAAGATGAAAAAATATCAAAACTTTAGTTTATTTCAACCAATTCTGCAATCAAAATAGCGCAAAAATAGACATTTTTATGAAATTGTACTATAGAGTATAGAGAGAATCTCAAATGTATCTAAATAAATTCTAAAAAAAAATTATAAGAAAAAGCTGCAAAACTGCCCTCAAAACTGAATCCAAAATCCCAAATGACCTGTCTTCAGTTAATAAGAAATACCTTTTTGATATCTTTGCTTAATTCATAATCAATTTCAAAGCTTGGAATCCCCTTAACACCAAGCTTTCCAAAACCCAAGTTTTAAACAAAAAACGATTTCAATTGAATTCATTTTATTATGAAATGGAAAATTAATAAAAAACCTAAATAGTTACAATACACTTGGTTCTCGTAACTTGTAACATGAGAAGCTCGAAACCCTAACAACTCTTGAAGGTTTGTTAATAAGAAATATGTTGATAAGAGTTGACTGTGAGAGTAGTGGATTTAGAGCTAGGGTTAGGTTTTCCATGATGATGATGATCAGCGCGAAACAGTGGAATCTTACTGAACTCTGAAAACGTTTTTTGAATTGTTTTTGCACAAGTGGAGATGGTTGACTGGATAATGAGTTCTACATTGGGCCTTCATATCCAACCCATATTATCTTAGATTGGGCCTAAATGTAAGTTGATTTTAGAAAAGGCCTTTAACTTGCTGTTTTCTATTCGGGCTTCAAATATGTCAATAAAAAAGGCCTAATTAAATGGGCTTTGACGGCAAAACCGATAAACCAACACATATATTTGAAATGGACTTGTGCCAGCTAATCACTTGACTAGTTGGATAGATGCAGTTGACACACATTTAACATTTTATGAAGTACATGTAACATGTCAATTGGTTTTTGGAAAATTTTCTTCCACAGCCCGAACAGGCTGTTTGCTAATCATGAAATCTAACTCAAACCTTGTCAGACCTTTGTAATTAAATTGAAAACATTGTGTGCCTACGAATGTGATGGATATTCAAACCAAACTCAAGCAAATCTGTACTAATTAGTTTGTTTGGTAAAACTTTTGGGTGATGATACCATATGTTTGTACTATAGACATCATTATTTACTAGTATTATCGGGAAAAAAAAATATTTTTTAATAAATTTCAAGACCCAAAAGGTTACATCACAACTCCTTAAAGAGGTTACATCTTAGATTAGTCGTAATTACTTATGCAACCACGTTGCCTCCACGTCACCTATCACTATATGAAGACTTGTTTTTACTTGTTGGTCCATGTATGCCGCCATATCAATTCTGAAAACATTGTGTGTCTACGATTATACAAATGTGATGGATATTCAAACCTGACTCGAGCAAACTGGTAGTAATTAGCTTACTTGGTAAAAAACATTTAGGTGATGATACCAGATATACAATCACTATTCACTAGTATTACCAAGTTACTAATCTCATTTTAACGTATGCTTACGACTTACCAATAAAATGACCATTTGCATTGTGAACTTACACATCCAATTATTTTGTGGTGCACGGCCGTGGTAGATTGTTTATTAAACCTAATCGGGGTCAGGCTTGGGCTAAAAAAAAACTTCTATCATTAACAATTTATGAAACATTAGGCTATTACTATC
>JABWDY010029104.1:3898-22503 GCA_013358455.1 Thalictrum thalictroides | reverse complement strand
AAAAAAAAAAAAATTCATATTTCACGAATAGTTTAATAGTTACGTTGGTTGTGAATACAGTTCTGAAGTAGTTTTGGAGAATTTGAAGTTTGTGGAGTATATGGGTTTTGGAGTTTTAGTTTGATTTGAAATTATTTTCTTTTTTCATATTCTTAAATCTTTTTTTTTTTTTGAGAATATTGCAAGTGATTTAGAGTGGAGAAGGGGTTTTAAAGTTAGTAAATCAGGGTCTTCATGATTTGGAATCTTCAATTCTGTGTTTTATGTTGGAGTTAGTATGCATGCAAAAAGAGTTTCATGCAAATTGGTTCTTGGTAGTCTTGTACAACTGATTTAGTTTTGATTTACTCTTGATTCATTTTTGTGATTATCGTTCAATCCTTGTAGAAAATTCCTTGTTTTGTTTTAAAAAAGAGGGTGGTTTTGGGATTAAGATAATGGAATCTATCATTAGCTTCACTAGTGATATGTATGATATACCTTTTGAAAGCCGGTTCTGGAGTCTTAGTATCTTATACAATCAGGAGGAATGTTTTGGTGTGTTGTGAGATGAGCTTGTTTCATGGTTGAAGGGACTAAAGGCATGTTTAGCAGACAGGTGGCTTGTATTTTGCATAGAACATTGGGTTTGTTATATCTGTCGTACTATATGCAGAGTTTAATTAAAAACCTAGCAACACCCCGCAACTTAGGTATTTGTAACAACACCCCCTTTGCAATACAAGATCCGGTTGTCAATGATTTTGAAGATTACTACACAAGAAACAATAATAGCAGAAAAAGAACAAAACAATAAAGAACAATAACGCCAAGATATACTTGGTTCGGCAATGCCTACCTTTACGGGAGCTCCCAAGAAAGATTTTACTATCAAAAGAATAATGGTTACAAGATTGTTCTCAAACCTCCTTTTTCTCTCTCTAGTTCTTAATCTCTCTACCTTTCCTATTATAACTGTGGCTCCTAAAAGTTCTCTCCTTGTTTCTCTCTTCTCTATGTTTCTTTGTGCCTACATAACCAAAATTAAAGGGTATATATAGCACCTGGACAGATCTGATCCATATTTGGATCTGAATTGGTTTTCTAAACAAATTAGGATACAAAGATGGAAACCGAGTGGAGATAACTTCAGTTATGTATCTGGTTACTAAACCAATACCGAGACTTGATCCAGTGGACCATACTTAATATAAGCTATGATCCAATGGATCCCTGCCCACTGTGAGCTAAACACAACAATATCTACATAGAATCTCAATGTGGATAACAAGCATCAAATTTGTGAAATTCCATTTACATGCACGGATGAGTAAAAGTGAATATGTAATACCTTTCACTCCATAAAACTCTCTTCATACACGATTCTCTGTAAAAGTCAGAATGTTTTTTTTTTCTTGAATATTTTACATGTCAGACCCTTACTTGTCTTTGTCCTTATGCATTTGTCAACCATTTTTTGCTTTACTTTTTATTAGCTACTCTCTATTTTTGCTTAAATTTTGATATCAGTTCCATGTGACTCTAGGACTGCGTACGAGGAAGGGAGATACTGTGAAGTTTTTCACATAAATGCTGCTGGTTGGAGGAGTTGTGAGTCTTGTAGAAAGGTGAGTGAGAACACTATAATATCTGCACTTAAGTGAACCTTTTTTCTTGTTGACTTGGATGAGTTTTTGTTAATGTATATTTTCATGTTGAAATAGTTTAAAATCTGATGGTCTTATCATAATCATCTTTTGCAGCCATTGCACTGTGGTTGTATTGTTTCAATCACCGGATTTATTTTATTGGATGCTGGGGGAGTTGAGTGTATGCCATGTGCTAGGAAACACACAATCGTGGTAAGTACAGAGTATTTAGTTCTACACTTCTTGTATTCTTCATTTTCACTTATATTGTTCATTTGTCCTAATCTGGAAATATCTTTTGTGTCTATGGCCTTGGGCTTATTACATGTAAGATTGTTCACAAATATATAACTGAATTTTCGTTGTATGCTTGTAGTTTATCCTCTTTTTTACATATAGAAAATGAAACATTGATATACTGCTGCCACGTTCTTCTTGGGAACCAGTTATTGTTCTCTTTTTGACGTAGCGGAAGCGATTAAAAATCAAACCTTGAATAACCCAAGGGGAGAATTGCCTTGAAACAAGGAAGAACTTAAATAAAACATAAATAAAACTAAAGAAAACTAAATTGTATTGATTGAATAATTATTTGATTGCAATTTTCATCCATGGAGCTCTTTATATAGATAAATCCATTGAAACAATTAGGAAACCTACTAGAACTTAAATTATTTGTTCCCTAAGGTATGTTCCCTAAGGTATGTTCCCTAAGGTATGTAGTACCTTAAGGTAACTTTCTAAACCTATTAGAACTCAAAATAAGACTTCTAGACACTTCTAAATATACTTTAAATAATAAAAACGAAAATAGCAATTATTAAATACTATTTGGCCTTGTAAATAAATCATAAACCCAAATAAAAAACCAATTAGTGTATGAGTTATGTCTTGCATTAGTCCCCCATTCTTCAAAAAAAATTCGTCCTCGAATTTAAATTGTATTGATGACGTCCGTTCCGTAAGAAAAAATACTTTGAATAACACAAACTCTTATGAACTTTTTCTGAAGGTGGTGTTACATCTTTTGATCCTTGGACTTTGAGAAGAAAGATAATTCGCATTGAAAGAATTTGACCAATACCAATAAAATCATAATGTTGAACATCTAGAAGCAATGAATCTTTCGTAACGAATTCAACTTGATGATATTCGTTTTCAATAAAAATTTGTTTTTGTTCATCGATTTCTGCCACAATGGTTGAAGAATCTCCATGAAAACTTGGTGGCTCTCCAATAAAACAATTTTCTTCTTTAAAACAAATATGAACTATTGGTGGCATAAGTATAGTTGAAGGCAGGGTTTGGTTTTGAGATTGAGAGGGTGAAACATTGGTGGTATAAGTGGTGGCAACTTGTAGAGGTTGAGGACATGATTGTTGATAGTAATTTTCAGCATCATCATCACTATCATGATCATCAAGATAAGAGTTTGGTGCACAAGGAGGGCGACAGTGATATGTTTGTTGGAAAGGATTAATAGGACGGTTGGGTGGTGGTTGAAAATTTTGTATATTTGGTGGAAGATTGGTGTTTGAATATGGGATTTGGTACGGAGAAGTTATAGTGTTATAAGTGGTAGCAACTTGTGGTGTAAGGAAAATGTTAGGTGGGTGGGAGGTATTGTAGGGTTGTGAGTATTGTTGGGTATGATATTGGGGATACAAAATTAGGTTTTGTGGTGTGTGAGGGCTGTCATTAATTTAGGGAGATGAAAAATCAGTATTGAAAACTTGTGGTAAAGTGGTAGTGGTGGAAAATTGTAATGGTTGTGGTGGTGGTTGAGATGTATTGGGCATAAAAGAGGGAGGAAGGGTGGGAGCATCAACAATAGGTTGCTTACCTTGAAATTTTTCAAATTGTAGCAAAATCTTTTATTGAAGCGTCGAGGCGATCGATAACAGAATTTGTAGGAAGTAAAGGGTAAATTCAACTTTCGTCACATACTCTCCAAGTTGACCGACTTGGGAGCGGGGTGAAGAATCTCCGTCTTTAACCATTGTTGTAGATTCGAAACGAAGCTCTTGATACCAATTGATATAGAGGAGCGATTAAAAATCAAACCTTGAATAACCCAAGGGGAGGATTGCCTTGAAACAAGGAACAACTTAAATAAAACTAAAGAAAACTAAATTGTATTGATTGAATAATTATTTGATTTCAATTTTCGTCCATGGAGCTCTTTATATAGATAACTCCTTTGAAACAATTAGGAAACCTACTAGAACTTAAATTACTTGTTCCCTAAGGTATGTAGTACATTTTGACAACTTCCTAAACCTATTTGGACTCAAAATAAGACTTCTAGACACTTCTAAATATACTTTAAATAATATAAACGAAAATAGCTATATATAAATACTATTTGGCCTTGTAAATAAATCATAAACCCAAATAAGAAACCAATTAGTGTATGAGTTATGTCCTGCATCACTTTTTTACATATAATCAGTTACTTTTGACTATTACCACTATATAATGCCTGTCTCCTGTTGGAGCTAAGATGTCTCTTGTCTTATTGAAGCTATTTCTTTTGATAACTGTTGCATTTTTTAGCATTTTTGTTGCATTTCTTCTGCCTACTCTTGTTTTAACATTACACCTGATCAATCTGTTTCAGTATGTCATAGCTAAATGTATTTTAATTCATTCTCTTCCTTAAAATCTTATGTTATACATTTGGCTGCTAAATTGTTCTTTCTATTCTGTATATTTATGTGGTCAACATTGTTTCTAATAACATCTTTCAGGCTTCAAACCAGTGCTGGTCACAAGCCCCTCTACACCTATCTGAAAGGCTTAAAGACATTTCAATGAAAAATTGGGGCCCTTCATCTGTAGCAAATGGAACGAGTGGGCAATGGTGGCACTCAGCAAATGCTCGGAACATTGGAAACTCTCAGTCAGAGTTGCAGGCAAGATTGGCCTATGAATTTGACAGATCAAATGGTTTAGAAAGACGGTTTCCCTCCGAGCGTCCATCTGTCCCTTGCGTTGAGCGGGTTCTTAGAGATCAATCAGAGAGAGTAGCGCCAAGAAGTGATGTACCTGTACAAGACAGACTTTCTAACAGGAGTCCAGGTGGGGACATGGTTGTTTCCTTACATGCCTCGCGTAGGGAAGAAGGGACTGTTGATGGCTTGCAGGATTCATGCCATCTCCCTGGAGAAAGTAGTTCAGCGGAGGCGAGAAAAGGATTGATTGTTGAACCTCGCTTGAACAATTCTGGTGCAGTAAAGTCTTTTGATGCAGTTGCGAACTCACGTGTGAATATGCAGTCATCATCTGGAAAAGATCTTTTGGTGCCATCAAATGAGGCAAATGGTTCTGCTTGTGTTTCTGGAACTCAATCACAACGGCAAACCCCTCCAACTCCATTGGGGAATCAATGTCATGGAGATTCACAAAATGGAGGGGATTCATATACAGAAACTCAAATACGCAATGGTAAGGCACGGGGGGATGCTAGGGGAAGAAACCAGCTACTTCCCCGATACTGGCCAAAGATCACCGATCAGGAACTACAACAAATTTCTGTGGAGTATCCTTTAGTTTGCTGTTTTCATCTTTGAATTTTTATTAGATTATCATCATATTCTGTATATTGTTTTTGTAAGGCCATCTTCAGACTATTGTTGGGGGAAGCTTCTCTTCCTTCAACACTATCTTACAAATTTTTGTGTCAAATAGAGCATATTGATATCCTTAACAATATTCATAGCTCCAACAAAGTCATTACGCCTTTGTTCGAGAAGACTCTAAGCGCGAGTGATGCTGGACGAATTGGGCGCTTGGTTTTACCCAAAAAATGTGCGGAGGTGTGTGCTTTTGTAAACATGTCTTTTTAAGGAAAAAAGCTAAAGTATAAAAATAAAATGTACTGTAAGTGAGCGTGTATGCGGGGATAAATTCTTATTTCTATATATTTTAGTAGAGCTTGTTTAACTAATTATTCGGTTGTGTGTTATTATATCTAGAAATTTGTCTGGTTGCATTAATATAAAGCTTACACAATGAATCAGGCTTACTTCCCGACTATTTCCCAGCCAGAAGGAGTGCCTCTTAAAGTACAGGATGCGAAGGGTTCTGAATGGGTATTTCAATTCCGTTTCTGGCCCAATAATAACAGTAGGATGTATGTTTTGGAGGGGGTAACACCTTGCATACAGAATATGTCATTGCAAGCTGGTGATATAGGTAACTTTCCAGCTTCATGATGAAAATTTTCACAGACAGTAGGATGTATGTTTTGGAGGGGGTAACACCTTGCATACAGAATATGTCATTGCAAGCTGGTGATATAGGTAACTTTCCAGCTTCATGATGAAAATTTTCACAGGACTTGCTTTGCAACCCTGGCTAGGTGTTTCCTACATATTAGCAATTTTGGCGGTGGAGTTTAATATTTCTTGGTGTATATGGTCTGATCATGATATTGTTAGTAGTGGTAGCAGGACGCTAACTTTCACTTTTTTTTTTTTTTGACAGTTTCGTGAGATTACTTGATGTTTTGATTACAGGAATTTTATATGCATGATAATTTCCATTTCATATGCTTCTTTGAAGTATAATGGCATGCTCCTCCAATAGTTATTATGTGGCACAACCGCACAAGTTTAATCTTCTTATACTGTAAAATGGTTGCACTTATTTGCACTCACGGACTCACCTATGACATTCTTCTAAAGCACATGTTTGCATGTCTTTTGTCATCACATTTTGGCACGCCATGAAGAACTGGCCTATGACATTCTCCAGAAATTTAGGCACATGTCGGCATGCCTTTTGTCGTCACATTTTTGGCATGCCTCTGAAATGCCCTATGCCCCATGAGCATGGACAATTTTTTCCTTTTTTTTCAAAATTAGCTTTCATATAGATGTTAATGATCTTACGTGTTAATTTTTACAAAAAGTACTTTTTCTTGTTATCTGATTTGTAATTAGATAGTTTGTTTGGTTTACAAATATCATTAAGAAGTTAGATGCAAGAGTGCATTTTCTTTGCCGACATTTTTGCATATAATTTTATTGAGTAAGAGTGGGATAGCCATACAAAGTGAAGATATACATATTCAAAATTGAGGTTCACTGATTCGTGTCCCCTATCATTTAGATGTACTTACTTTTTGATTTTGACAAATTCAAAAAATGCCATTAACTGATGATGGTTATGTATCCTAGCGTGCTGTAATTAAAGATATCATTTTGTATCATGTGTCTGAGTTTAGCTTTGTTTCTTCAGTAACATTCAGTCGATTAGACCCTGATGGAAAGCTAGTCATGGGATCCAGAAAGCCTTCAGAAGCTTCACCATCTTCTCAGGTTAAACCAATAAAATATCAGTTTACCTGTCTTTGTTACAGAACCTTTTCATATATGTTTGGTTAGATTTTACTTGAGTTGCTCAACATCTCAATATCTCATGCTTTCAATTTTTCGTGTTACATTTGGCTTACTGTGTAAAATGCATCAGACTCTATGTTTTTGTTAACAAAGGGAATGGATAAGAATATTTCAAAAGCTACCCAAAACTAGAGCTTTAATTGACTTGATATATATTGTTACCCTTTATAAAAAAGTTTTGACTTATAAAAAAAAAAAAGAAATTGTTTCAACTTTCAAGAGACCTTGTTTATTTCTTTCTTGTCAGTTGATGAAATAGAATTTTCAAAATTCAAAAAGATTACAAGGGGTCAAGTTATTTGCTACATTTTATTATGTCTGGGTGTGTCTGACCTATATCTATGTATATGAACATTTTTTACCAACATTAGTGGAATTTTACGTGCAGAAGAGTTGAAGGATGATTTGTCATTTGAACATGTTGGTCATCTATCAAACATAGTATGGTTGAAATTGGAAGGGCCCTTTAGTTCATCGTAAATAAGAATATGTTGCGTGAAAAAAGACTACATATAATGGGAGTCCATAACTCCACGCTATCAAGAGTTCATTATCAACATAATTCAGTAGCCAATCTTATGACATTAACATCTGTGGATCTCATTGCGAGATGTCATAGAACGTCATTTACATGTGAATGAGTTTTTTTTTTAGAATTTGTCCCAGTTTTTTTTGGGGTAGCAGCTGCTTACTTTCATACTCTTGAGTTAATGAGTTCTTATTGTGGATTTGGCAAAGAGGAGATTGTTCCCTTTGCATCTGCTGCATCTTTGTTGATTTTAAATTATTAACATTGGACAGGATAACCGAAAATCTAAGACTGGGAATGGTGTCTCCAAGCTTGCTGAGGTACAACAGAAAATCTAGACAAGTAAATCTCAGGTCCTTCAGTTATTAACGCTTGTCAAACAACTAATTACATATTTGTTTATTGATGAAGCAGTCAAATCTGAAAGATGCAAATACCTGGTCTGAAGTTGATAAATCAGGTTATATTGCAAAGGACGCTCTCAGGGCTCAGTCTAGTGTCCTCCCCAGTAAGAGGAAAAGCAGTACACTAGGTTTAAAGAGTAAACGTCTTCAGATAGAAAATGAGGACCGTATGGAGCTCAAGCTTACATGGGAAGAAGCGCAAGGGCTTCTCCGTCCAACTTCTAATCACGTTCCTATCGTTGTTGTTGTTGAAGGCCATGAATTTGAGGAATACGAGGTACACTAGTTCTTGGTGTTTGTATATTTCTTTTGATGATTCTATGACATCAACAATGGTCTGTTAAACTTAATGTTCCACATAGGCTATATTTACAAGTTTAAGAGTGTTTTTTTGGCCAACATCAATGGTCTGTTAAAACTTTACTATAAATATGGGGCCCACCATTATAAAAAATATATATAAAAAAAGTCCAAGCTGGACTGGTAATCCAGCGTTGGGTTACCAATCCAGTGTTAGTTTTCTCTTTTCTTTACGTAGATTACTTGGGGGAACCACCAAATAAAAAAAAATGCAAGCTGGGTTAGTAACACAACACATTGTGTTACTAATCTAGCGTCATTGTAGTTTTTACACTTTAGAAACATCTTAAATTTAAAAGAAAAGTTGATGAAATGTTAAGATTTTCTTAACTGTAAGAGACCATTGGAGATGGTTTTTGACATATTGCTCTAAGTTTAAGAAACCATTGCTCTAATGGGACACATTTTTGCACCCACCCATTTTATGTGAGACACAGAATATAATCTTGTTAACCATGAAAAAACAATCTTGGAAATGCTAAATGATATATCTTTGTTTTCTACAACAAACCTCCTTTGCACCACTTCGCAGAATGCACTGGGCATCCTTTTGTTTTTATAAAATGTGCATTGATTACTTTCTCAAGTATCAGGCGCAGTGGTGGGAGTTATTATTCACTCCCTACTCATGCTATTAGTTGCCTTATAAGTAGTTTTTATGTATGTAAGAATTAAGAAGACATGAAAGTTTGATTCAGGGATGGGGTCGGACATTTTCAAGGGGTAGGTCATGTTTTTTGAATTAAAAGTTTGAACTTAATACATATAAATAATTTATATATCAAAATGCTATCTAAAAACTTAAAATTACCAACACTAGGAGAGATATGTTCTGAACAATAATTATAATAGTTCATCTCTCTTTGAGAATAGTTTTATCTCCTAATACCATCCATAGTTCAAAATATCGGGGATATCCTCAGATATCTCACTAACTATGCCGATGGAATCGGATATACTGAAATTCGCGGATACACGGTCTTTATTTTGATGTCCAGTGTCAAAATCTTGGATAATTAGGATTCAAAATTTCCTTCGAAAAAGAATTTTTGAACTATGACACCATCTACACCAGTATAAACTTGCATGTTTGCACACTATGGCCCACATGATATTTATGGGTTTTCTTTCAATTTTGGGTGGGGCAAGTGTCCCCACTATACAGCAATGCAGTTCCATCTCTTGATTGATAAGAGATCTGGACGAAGTGAGAGTTATAGGTTATGAAATGATGAATAATTGGAAAAAGTAGAATGACATTTCAAAGAGTCTAGATTAAGTCCTTCAGTTTAAATTCATAATCCAGTTAGGGTCTGTTTTGATTGGGAAATCGATTTTCCGCAACAGAATTGTAAATTCGCATTGAGTTAGGAATATGTCTGAAAATTCAAATCTTCGTATCATCTTCTCCTGTTAAAGATTTCAGTATTTCCACTCGCCTCTTGATTTCCCGGTAAACTGATTTACCGGCTGAAATCAAACAGACCCTTAGTTCCACACAGTTTTATTTTTGGAGCTCCTAATATAAATATCCCAACTGAATACAGTTATGAAAAACTACTGGAACATGAATTAACTGTCCTTGTTCAGAGTGAACCTAGTTTGACTGAGTCAACTTTGTTGGGTCAGAAGTCATCATGACTACTCAGTCCTTGTACTTGTCATATCTATTGATCCTTTTTGTTGTTTGGGTTGTGAAGTATTTGTTAAATATATCCGTTTCTTTTTATAACTATGGGTATTTGTTTCTTATGTACACACCATTTGATCCATATTAATAGTAATTATTACCCAGCTCCATTCTGATGTGATGTATATAAGTTTTTTAAAAGGTACTTGATTAGGTCGAACAAGAAGAGTTATTGAAAATTGTATTCTAAGTTTCCTTCTACAGTTTGTTATTTTTTATTTTTTTATGTAATTTGCTTGTGGAGTTGTGGTGATGAAGGGATTTTCTTGTGGTAGTTTAACATCAGTAGAATGGGAGAGACACAAACAATCCTACTTGTTCCACTGTAAGGCAGGGAGTAGCTCTTTTATATGTCTATAATATAGGTTTTGGGGTATACCTTCATATTTAGGTATACCTATAATATAATATTGTACTAATCTATACATTTTTAGAAATGAAACTACTGTCCAAGGAGATAAGTAGTCTAATACAATCATAATACCTCTGTATGGATCACTAACATGATTTTACATGACAGGAAGCACCAATACTTGGAAAGCCTACCATATTCACAACCAACAATTCTGGGTAAATTTCTGATCTCTGAAAAATATCATTGGACGAAGTTTTTCTTTATACTTCCCTTTTATACCTCTGAGCAGTTTCAAATCTGTGGCTATGTAGAGTTTTTTGGTGTAGATTTTATGCATATGTGTAATTGTAAATTTCTGTATCTTAGTATTTCAAATAAAGATTATAAGGGTCAATATACATGATTTGCTACTTCTGAACATATAATGACCAACTCTTAACCCATAACTGTCGCTGAAACCAGTAGCAGTATGTTACATAATGGGTTATAAAAAAAAAGTATGTTACATGCTGAGAAGCTTGAATAGGACTCGTTAAGCACTTACACTGAATCACAATGTGGCACCATACCAGTTTATTTTTAGCTTACATAATTTGGCTGAATTGTAGATGATGTGTCATTTGGGAAGCTGGTTGAAATTTGTGTGTATTTTATTACTATGCTATATTTGTTGCATGGAAGAGGCTGTGCAGACTGCAGAGGATAGAACTTCTTAAATATAAGGCCCTGTTTCAAATAAATAGAGTATAATAATGAAATACTTGTATAGATTTTTTTCTTACTTTCAATCCAATGTCTTAATTAATCTATTAGAGTGAGAGAAATTCTTACTATGTTCCTTGTAAATACACGCCATCAGTAAACATCCTTGATCACATGTTCCCATATAACATAATAGATAGTTCAGTATAACATTGTTCCATGTGACCACATCATTGTAATTTTGGGTATATTCCAGAGGTATTTAGTTTTACTTAAAATTCTGAAACCAAGACAGCAACGTCCACTTCGATGATTGCAATTGTTTGAGGCTGTGAGAATATGTGGAGGGCTGTCGAATGATGCCGTAGGGAGCATAAAGCACAATTCTGTGATAGTTGTCACAGATTCTCTGGGATGCATGTCTGTTGTGGCCTCATCTGGACTTCTGGTTGGTCAAATTGAGACGTCCATTTTATAGCAACCGATCACAACTTTACACAAGTTTCCCTCTTGGGCTGTATGTCCTCAAGAGTATAGCCATAATAATTTACCAGTACAGAATTGTACTGTGATTGTGGGTTATAGATCACATCTGGCCTTTAAATAACAAGAGGTAATACAACACATTGTAATTGAATGTCCGACCATAGGAAAGTCCTTGTTTTCCCAGTTCTAATACTAATTTCTTTCTCTTGAGTTCTCTATGTTTTAACCGTGCCAGTATCTTTGCAAAGTGAATACCAATAGCTTGTATTGTTTGTGTCAGTGAAAATATTCAATGGGCTCAGTGTGAAGAATGCTCCAAATGGCGCAAATTGCCTGTTGATGCACTTCTTCCCTCGAAATGGACTTGTTCTGATAACTTGTGGGATGCCAAAAGGTACAATTAACACCCATGTTTTGCTTCTAAAATGAACATTCCATTTTATCTATAATGAATTAATGACTACTCCTTGTTTGGATGCTGACTACTTTCTGTTCTTACTTCTAAATGACAATGGTATTGTACTGTAATTGCACAGAGCTTCATATTTAGTTATTTAGTATTCTTGTTAAATTTATATATATATTCGTTTTCCTGGTTCATTTGTTTCTTAGGAACCAGAAATGGTTTGTTAATGTGTTTTATGTATCAAATTGGATGAAAGGAGTCTGCATCAATTTAGGAACTAGATAATGGTATCCTTGCGTAGGAAGGACAAACTATGCAACAAACTATAGTCGAATTTGCAATCTATGCAACAAAGAAAATTTGTTTCCACAAAATCAGCAAACTTTTAAATAAATTCAATATATGCAATGCAATTAAATTAAAGCTAATAAAAGTTATCTTTTTCAGATGTAGTGTTTTTTGTTGAGCTGGACAGAACTAGACACCCTCCTCTGCACGTTTTGCTCTTCTTACCCAACTATATAAAAAACATCACAGTGAGCCCTAATTCATCATCACTCACATCAATATGATCAATTGCTTACTTAATTATTGGTTAATGGTGAACGTAATCGAATTCTTTGCCTTCTTTTTGCGAATTACCATCCAAAGAATTTTTAGCTTCATCTTGATTTAATGTTACTCAATCTCAAGAGATAATTAACAACTCTGCAGCCCAACTCTTCCTCAACCCAGAATCAAATATGTCCATTACCCATCGCAACACAGAATCAAATATCCTTTCCTTTCACTTGAGCAGCCAAATCAATTTCTAATAGATTTCTCAAAAACCCTGCCCAATAATTTCTTCACCTAGTCCCATCACTTGTTCTTCAAGTCAATAAATCTACAGATGCAGGTTGTTGAGTTCTTACATTACATGAATGGGTTTCAACAACAAAATCGAGATTGAATCGATTTAATCTTAAATTTTAATAAAATTGAAGAAATTGAAAATGGGGTTTCGCATTGATGAATGTGGTGTAGAAATCAATGGATAATCAGAAGAATAGTGAAGAAAAATGTGTTGAGAAGCAGTAATTTAGGGTGAAACAAAGCTTCAACAGGATGGTTTAATGGCAGAATGCTTCTTGGAACAATAAGTCTTCAGTTTTTTTCATTGATTCTGAAACAACAAGCTTTACTAGTGATGATAAAGATTTCATTAAAATGAGTTTTGTAAGAAAAAAAAAGCGTTGTAGGATATTGTCTAAGAGAGAGGATTGTGGGGTGAAGCTGAAGAAATCAACGAAGACGACTCTACAATTGAGAAAATTGGGGAAGACGGTCTATTATTCCACTGTGGGTATTAGAAAATCTATTGATGTGTGATGATGAATTAGGGTTCACTGAGTCACTGTGATGTTTTTTATTTGGTTGGGGAAGAAGAGCAGCACGTGCAAAGGAGGGTGTCTAGTTCTGCCCAACTCAACAAAAAACATTACACAGTCGGCAACAATTAAAAAAAAAAACGTCTGAAAAAGATAACTTCTGTTTGCTTTAATTTAACCGCATTGCATAGATTGAATTTATTTAAAAGTTTGCGGATTTAATTTAACTGCCCTTATTTATGTTGTGCTTAGATTGCATGCTCACCATTGAAAATCTAGTAAAATGGAAGTCAAGAGAGATTGAATTTAAGTTTTATTCTCTCTGTATGTCAGTTGCCGAGTCTCTAAAACATAGCCTCATCCTCCCATTATTTGGCCAAGATGATGTACATTTATAGCTTTGTTAAGTAGTTATAGGGTGTGTGCAAGTATGGAACATGTTACATGTTTAGCTATTATGGGGAGAAATAGAAAACATTTTTTTATGAGGGGATGGTGGCAATTTGGGAGTCTGATATTGTTGATGAAAGGGGTGTTCGGTTTTGTTTGTCACAGTTTTATTGGGAGACTTGGGATCTTCATTTTGAGCATTTTGTAGATGGGAGTCTACCATGAGTTGAGGGTATAATTGGGACGAGGGTAGTGTAGTTGCATCCATATGCATTGGCCGTGAGTGGAGTTCCATCGTCCCATTCATTTTAATTGATCTATCATGAGTTGAAGGTGTGATTGGGACAAGGGTTGTGTATCGCTATGCATTGGCGGGGAGTGGAGTGCCACAATCCCGTTCATTTTTTAATATGCCTCTTTTCTCTCTGCAATATAGCTTTCCTCCCGAATAATCCATGGGCCAGGCTATCCCGAGTTACTTCCCACGAAGTCACTCCACAGCCCTTGGATTTCTGCAAATCTCAATATCTAAATGTGTGTTGGCCAAGTCTAAACTCCACGTTGATAAATAAAAAATAGATAATTTATACAAAACAGTAAACGAATATGATCAAAATTTTTAGTCTTTCCTTATCTCATCTTGTTTCTCTGTTCTAAATTCTTTCTCTTCTAGCACACCAGGTATAACAGATTACAAAGTCATGGTATTCTGAAATCTTACAAACTTTTCAAGATTCTTAAGGGAAACTCGATTTAGTTAGAAAAAAAATTAGGGTTTCTCATTCACCTCTTATAAATCCAAAAAAATTCTCAAGCAATCATCATAAATTTGTTAGGATCAATTTGTTAGGGTAAAAGATGAATCAAGCACTTCTCTACTATATTTCAGAATTTATATTAGGTTTTGTAGACTATGACTGTGGAAGTAAACGAAAAGGTTCAATTCTAAATTATTAAGATTACAAAAATCGTAATGAACAAAAAAGATAATTTGATGGGTGTTCATTCGACAACAAAGATTAAAGCCACTTTGCTCTCAATTATGTCTTTAGTTAATTTGATGATGAAGAAGTAACTTGAGAAGAGAGAAAGTTTTCTCTTGTTCGTCGGAAAATTAGCTCTTTTGGTCAATAAATTTTCACTTTGGTCAATAAACTTTTTTTTTTTTGCAAAACAAGCAATGAACTTCAGTTTTGTTTGCAGAATAAACAAAAGTTAAGCAAAATTAAAATTGTAAATTCATTCGAATATGCTTAACTTTTGTTTATTTTGCAAACAAAACTGAAGTTCATTGTTTGTTTTGCAAAAAAAAAAAGTTAATTGACTAAAGTGAAAATTTAGTGAAAGTTTATTGACCAAAAGAGTTATTTATTTATTTTTTTTCTCGGTAATTATTTGAGCTACTTCTTAACATTATTTTAAAAAAAGCCACCTCAGCAACTTCACGTGATATAACGTAGGAAGTCACTTGGGATAGCCAACCTCATAATCCTTGACTACCTGGTAAAGCAATTGAGGCTCTTGGCGGAATTTGGCTAAGCGTTTTCTTAAAACAGAAATTGGGGTGTGTAAAGTTATACCCAGAACATTGCTCTTTATTTCTAGTTTCTACCATACTATTCCGATATACTGCTGATTTGAATCCATTCATTTCATTTAAGTGCTTGAGATGTCTACTACTCTATTGTTGCAGTGTATTTTGTTTTTTAATATACTATAGGCCATCACATCTTCACCTTTTATTTTATTTGTTTTAATTGAACTTTTCGTTTAACCATAAGAAAAGAAACCTAATCAATCATAGCTACTGGCTTACTTTTTCTATATTGCATTTAACCTCGTGTAGCTACTGGGTCCCCTTTTCCCTTGTTATGGGAATTGTCTAATTCCATGTTTTAAGTATTTTGTATTTTATTTATCTTTCTGTTTCGGTTTTATTTTGCACATGCACCTTGTTCTGCAAATATGCATACAAGAAATTCTTGTTAACCTGTTCTCATTCTTTATGATTAGGTCATCATGTTCATCAGATCAGGAAATAACAGATGGACAACTCCAAGACTTACTTAGCTCTAGCAATAGCGGTATGAAACAACCTGAACCCTGGGAGGAAATTAGATTTCCATCTTTGTTGTATACATATCCGCTTATCCTCTTTATACTTATTTGCCTATGTCTCATAGACTCATAGTGCCACACGAGGAGCCCAGACAAGGATTCCTTTGGTGTAGCATGGATATACTTCATAGTTCATACTAGGTTATGGTTGTAAGACATGTCTGAATTGAATTTGCTTAATTTTTTTGATTGTTCATTGACAGTTTCTTCAAAGAAAATTAAATCTGTGAAAAAGGACTCCGATTCTGTTGAAGGATCTGAAGGACTGGACACCCTTGCCAATCTAGCCATCCTGGCAGAAGTTGAGGCTCTTCCTTCCTCCATTCAACCTCCAACAACAAAGCACCCTCGCCATCGACCTGGTTGTTCATGCATTGTCTGTATCCAGCCTCCAAGTGGTAAGGGCCCTAAGCACAGTGACACTTGCACTTGCAATGTCTGTGTGACTGTTAGGCGGCGTTTCCGCACTCTCATGGAGCGGCGTGGGAAACGGCCACCTGAGAACGAAGCTGGAACAAGCAGGAAGAAGCAGAATTTAGTGGAGAGGGTAGAACCGGTTGATGGTCTGCCAACAAGTAGTAACACAAATAGTGGCGTGAACCCAGAAATGGTTGTTGATGGGAACGCTGATGATGATATTAGTTGCAAGAAAGCATCCTCACCATTTAAAGGTGGAATAGACCTTAACATTCAGCCTGAGCGAGAAGATGAGTCATCTCCTGTTTCAGGTTCTGGCAGTATAAGGTTTGTACGAGATACCCCAGATCTATTTCATAAGCAGAAGTTGGCTAGTTCATCTAGAAATAGGGATGTGGATACCAGTGGAGGTAGTACTGACGTTGGTGTAGAGAATCATGGAATTGGCATTACCCAAAGTTGTGACCCTGAGAATGGTGAAATGAACCCTCCTGCCCCCCTACCTACCTGGATTCCAGCTACAACAGGCACTGGCTAGTTAAATTAGCTTTGCGTCTGGAACAAAGTTGATTCCATCATGTACCATTATATACCAGTGTTTTCAGGTATAAATGTGTGGACAACATGCGTGCTCATCGGGGCACTGCGCACCGCATTACTACTTTATCCCATCACTGTAGCAACTGACCTTCCTTGTGAAGAGGATAAGGTAGGAGTTCAAGATAATGCTGGTGATATAAGACTAGTATATATGTATATTTATTATCATGCTTGTGATGTAAATATCATCCACACAGTGGGAACACAGTTCAACATGTATTTGGGAGTTCTATGATTCCCTTCCCCAGATGCGTATGCAGAGTCATACTTTAGATGGATTTTCCCAAATGATCATAGGTTGAGTTTGGAAGTTGATTGATGTTGCCCTTCTAAACAAGCTCACAAGTGTTTAAAGGTTTTGCGTTTGGATAAGATTGAATAGTGAAGGTTCCTTGGTACCAGTCCCAAATTTGATACAAGGCGTTGAAATTTGGTTTGAAGATTACTTACGAAACTATACTCAAGGCTAGATTGATGATGTGATGCAAGACTAAGGGGCATTCAATTATATAGAGCAAAAACAAATGGAAGGCTGGCAAGGACAAAGGTTGATGGTTGCAATCTTAGTAGGGCCATGAGATAATTAATAATTGATGGATTTCACTTTTTTACTGATTAACATACAGTAGATTATGTAAACTAAGAATTATAATCAGTCATTAAAGGCTGGATCTAATCAATCAATTAATGCAACTCCCATCTCCGTTTGAGAGGGAATATGACTGCATACTGCTGGAGTTGTCCTGGTGTATTTTTTGAGGGAATATGACTGCAAACTGCCTGTTCATCATACTGAGGCCTTCTTGAATTGTAATTTTGGCGCTCACATGTGGAAATTTTTTACCCTATTTAGGCCATTGAAAGATTTAGATAAGGGTGGGCAAGAAAACCGAACTGAAATAATCAGACCAAAACCGGTCAAGACTGAGTTGACCAGGGCCAGTCAAAATCAAGATTGAAACCGGACCGAATTGAATATATATTGGTCCGGTCTCAGTTTTTTTGGGTAGGACCGATAGGGTTGAAACTAGACCGATAGTATTTAAATAATATACTTTCACTATTTTATGAATATAAATTTATTAAATGTATTTAGATTTTGAAAAAGATTTATGGTTTGGGACTTTTTTATCTATCTAGTGGACTTGATTTGGTGTAGGTTTTTATTTTGTTTTGTATTCCAAATTAAATATAACATTAAAATTCAAATTTTAGTGGATTAAAAATTTGAAATAGAAAAGCCCAAAATAAAGCCCAGAACTAAGGACTGAACTGAAGTCGAACCGATTATATTTGGTCCAGTTCGGTTCGGTTCCATTTAAGTTATGTCGGTCCTAGGACCAAAACTGAACCGAAAATATAGTCACGGTTCGAACCTGGTCCTAGTGCTATTTAGGACCGACCAGACCGATGCCCACCCAAAGATTTAGATAGTCAAACCTGAAAATGTGTGTTATTTTTTATGATTCTTTTTATGATGCTAGGGTCCAAGTGACCTGAAGCTTGTTGCAGAATAATTAGGTATTTAAGGATGATTATCCAGTGTAAGAAACACTGTAGATGTATTATGAACGACTTCTCCTCAAGTAACACGGTTGCATTTCTGGCAAACCAATTCAGAATCATTAAGCATAAAGAAATGCAACGAAGGTACTCCCATGTAAACTTTTTTTATATAGGCACTGCTTGGTGATCCTGCAAAAGGTTGCTTAAAAAAACTCAAATGCAAAGATTTTACACTTTTT
>JABWDY010029063.1:0-14471 GCA_013358455.1 Thalictrum thalictroides | reverse complement strand
TAGTAGAAATTGTTAGGTGCTCGGTCATCTTGTGAATAAACAGAGCAGGCAGTTTATAATTTCTTTTTTTTTTTCTTGGTAGCAGATAGTATGTAGCTTAATGAACAGTTTGATTGACAAAAAATCACACTAACTAAATTATTGTTGGTTTTGTTTTTATTGACGAAAAAGGGAATATCAAGATATCAGATTTTGGCCTCAATGCTTTACCTCAACATTTCAGGGTAATGTATGGTTATAATCAAAATTTGATCTCGTATGGTGATTTTATTAGTATACTATTGATTCTTTGGCATATCTACCCTTTTATCAGGATGACGGATTACTGCATACAATTTGTGGAAGTTCCCATTATGTTGCCCCAGAGGTGTTCACACATTCAATATATATACTTCTTTCTCTTGTTTTATGCATCGTTTTAATATTGGTTTATTGCTTGTTGCACACTGTGATCACCTGACTGTCTTTACAGGTTCTCACCAATAGAGGGTATGATGGTGCCATCTGATCTCTGGTCTTGTTGTGTCATTTTATATGTGGTTCTTGCAGGCTATTTGCCAAAAGATGATCGGAACCTTGCAGTTCTCTATCAGAAGGTATTAAGTGTTGTACCTTGGTTTATACTTCCCTGATGCCCTCAAATACATAATACAGTTCAACTTTCTCACTCAGCCAGTCACTACTTTTTATCTTCTCAAGATATTCAAAGGAGATGCAAAGATTCCTAAATGGCTCTCCCACGGTGCCAAAACATGATAAAGAGGATGTTTGATGCCTTGATCCCAATCTAAGGACTTCGATAATAATAGCTGAGATGTTGTTTGATGCCTTGAACCTCATAGATTCATAGCCATAACGTACATATCTATTATAAAACTAGAACTCCTTCCTCCCATTTTATATATGATTCACAAATGTTTGTGGTTTATTGCAGGATGTCTCTGAGATAAAAATCAGATTCATGTCGAATCTTCTGTTAAAGAAGTTACTTGAGAAGATTGAATGATATAGTCATAAAGATGGTTTCTCCGAGTACAAAAACCAAATGGACAGGTTAGTAAGCTCAGTTTTTTTGTTTTTCCTTACAAAATGGACCCTGGTAGAACCAGTTCACTGTTTTTAGGAGTTTGTGAATTTCGGCTAGACAAAATTGCATTTTTGTATTTCCATTCAGTTCAAGTTTTTTATAATTTGATTCGTTGTTTCTACTTACAGCTTAGGGTGATGCGAGAACAGAATGGTTGAAAGAGTCTAGGAAGCCTCTCAGTTGTACCAGAGGTTAGCAAATCTTCTATTTGATCTGCATCTTACCAAATCTTTAATCCTAGCATGAAGATCTGCAGGTGCTTAACGTCTGTTGCATTGACATTATTGCAGGTTTTTGAGATAAGTCCATCTATTTACGTTGTTGCATTGTTGCTTAAAAATTTAGGGGTTTCCCAGAGTTAACAACATCTACTCGCACAATTGTAAAAGCCATTGTTGTTGGGGGAGAAAGTTATATACATAAACTTTTGTTATCAATGGAAGGGGTGAAGGCGGGAATTCCAATGGTCCTTAGTGATTTCATTTGGCAGTTAGGAAGTGGTGGTAATTCTTATATATTTCTCACTTTCAAAGACCGTAAACATAATCAATGTTTATTTGATTAAACCAATGAAGAGGTCTGTGAAGTGAGTACACTAAGTGTTACAAGGCTAAGTGTATTTGTCAAAGTGTGCTCTATATCCAGCAGAATGGTACCCAACAGTAGCACACTTCCCTCACAACCTGCTTCCTATGTTCAGCGGCTGCCTTTTGGCCTTCCTTTGCCTGCTGCGTAGGAAGCATTTTCCCCACTTATGCCCACCGCCCCATTTTCCCCGCTGCCTCCTGGCCACTGCTGCCTCTTTTCCCTGCTGCCTCCTTGCTATTTCCCTCGGCCATTGGCCGCTGCCCAGTCCAGGACAATTTAATATTACATAGGTACATTCCCTGCTATCGAACCGAGGGCCTGCCTACAAATGGGATTCACCACTGGTTGTTCGGATGCTGCTATCAGCTACATCACCTGGAGTAGAAGACAAGGATTGAGAAGGTAGAGCTTGGTTGGGTTCGGAATCAACGGATTGAGGAGATGACCTGCTAGATAGTTGTGCTTTGAAGACAACCTTCTCTTTCCCGCTTTCATGTTCGAGTTAGCTGGTTGGCTAGGCTTAAAGGAATGGAACATTGGAATTGGTTATTGGCAGGATCGAATGGACTCGATGGAGACAAAGAAAGATGCAGGTTAGTTCGAGTGAGGTTGGTGGCGACCAAAGGACTGGACTCAAGAGGTTGCTATTATATGACTCAAGGCATACATAAATCTCACCGTTAAATTTTTTTGCTTTTTTGATCTTGCGGATCTAATAAGAAGTTGGGATCTGATTTATAATCTGGAGTGTTGTTTTTTCTCGAGATCTGCAAAATTTTGGTTGGACTTAAGTTTACCCTTTTTTATATCATAAGTTGTATAAACAAATTTTAAATCTGATGATTGATACCAAGAGTTGTACACCAGATCTAATCAAGTCGCTTGACTTTCCTCGATTACATCTTTTGCTTTTAATACTTTTTCGTCATTAATTTTTAATTAGATTAGGTTTGCAATTATTCCTCCATCGAAATTAAACACTAATCTCTCCTTCGTCGTTTTGCCTCGGCCTTCTCCTTTAGCACTAATCTCTTCTTCAACATACCTTCACCTTCTTCTTCGTTTCAATATTCATCTTGCTGATACATCTTCTTTCTCTAATAAGAGAGGCGATCCTGATGATGAAGGGTATACCTCTGAAGACGCGAAGATTAGTCATACAACACTTGAAGCACACTTCTCTAATCTCTCTTCTTCCTTTTTTCTATTACGAAACCATACACTACATCATCTTCTCTTCTCCTACCAACACCAATTCTCAACTTACCACTTGTTCCTAACTCTCTCGAAGCCAAGTTGGCATTAGAACTCCGATACCTATTACTGAGATGAAGAGGTGGTTTAGAGCTAATAGTAAACTTAGAAGTACTATGCTTCAAATACATAAAGGTAAGATTTTTGGGTAATTGATGGATTTGTTGTTTGATTTTGGTTAATGGGTATTTTGTTGATTTTGATTTAATTGGGAATTTGGAGCAGAAATTCTGGATTTGTTGTTTGATTTTGGTTAATTAGTATTTGTTGGTTTTCATTTTGTTAGAAATGATTTTTGCCAGTTTTTGTTGCCAACTGATAAGAGCTCAAAAATGTAAATATATCCCCTTAACTCATGTATATTTGTCTCAAGTTATGATATAAAGTGATATGATATGCTTGATATTGTTAGAATTACGTGTTAGTAGGTGCATTTCGCCCGGAAAAGCTAAAAGGAAGCAAAATTCGGTAAATAGGCAGTTTCAACTAGCCAACTTGACGCAATTAAACGAAAGGGTTAGAGAGCTCGGATTTTGAAGCACAAATAGGCATTGGAAAGCTCTCACTTCCTACTTCAAGACTGTCAAGATAGATCGCAGAAAACAGAGATGGAATCAGGACAAAAAGACTCATCAAAACCGGCCAGACCCAGTTTCTAAAGACAGTTTTTGGGCCCATTGGTCTTCTTGGAAATCGTGTTTCTAGAAGGAATTTGGACCCAAAATTTTGACTGTGTCTTCCACGTCACGTGACCAAGCTCTCCACTGAGTTATCTAACAAAATACAAACTCTTTTCAAGCAATTTTCAAGGAGTTCTAGGGTTAGAAGGACTCCTCCCTATATAAGGAGAGGAGAGCCACGAAATTCATTATGCTTTAATCTTAAATTGAAGTATCATTAGGGTTTTACATTATTTTATGTTGAAGAAGAAGTTCTATTTATTTCAATACAAGTCTATTTACTTGTGAAGTTCAAGTTCTTCATATTTTTATCATATCTTTACTTTTCATACAATTTAATATTTTGTCTTTACATTCTTGTCTTTTAATTATGTCTTTTACTTTTATAACTATCATGATCATCAACACAATCACCATGAGCTAATCGGTTCATGGGGTTTTACAAGTGGATTAGGTAAGTAGAAGAATTTACTACAAGTGTTCCATGTTTGCCATGCTTGAAAGGTAATTATTTTATGATTGATCACGTAGAATAGTTTTTGTTCTTTGTTCTTCATAATAAACAAAAGAGAGATATTTTTGCGAATGTAGAGACTTTCGAGCCTCATACGCCCGTTAACATATTTTGGCATCGAGAGAGAGAAAGTAGTTAACAATTAGTATAAAAAGAAGTAATTCACTACTTGCATGACGACATCGAGATGAGAGGTACTAGGTCTTGAATACTTCTTGAGGTCGAGTTCCTGGGTCGAGAGCAAGGGAACTCATTACCAATTATTGCTTGTCTATGAGTTTATAGTTGGATGCATGGAAAACAAAGCATGTGTAGTTAATTTGAACACTTACCTATGAAACGAAGTGATACCCCGCTTTTCTCCCCATATTCATAAACCTTTATGTTATCTTGCTTGCTTTACTTTATTTGCACTTTCTTTACTTCAATCATATTAGTGTTAGATTACAACTTGAAAGAAATGAAGACAAGTCCTTTAGCCTTCAACCAAGAATCCTCCTCTTGGATTTGTAGTAGGGTTTAGTTACAATTACCCTAACCTAAATCCGCGGATCTAGGGTTTTACCAATCTTGTTGAAGAACAAAGAATTGGGGTTTTCTCTCTCTTAGAATAACCTCTCAAAGGTGGATTGAGAAAGGAAATGAAGCTCTTTTGAGTTTATAAATTACCCACAATAAAATCTCACTCAAATTACAATATATGGATCTTGATTAGCTTGAGTGGAGGAAGAAAATGGAAGAATTTCTTTCTAAAGCTCTCTCTACAAGTTAGGGTTTGCCTCTTGGTGCCTTTGAAGAAATTAGCCAAATCCTTGAGTTTCTACAACTCTAAGTGTTGCTTTTATACTAAAATCCCAAATAGATCCGTTGGTCAAAGTCAATTGACCATTCTAGGGTTTTGTTGGAGAAAACCGAAAAAAGTCAGATCCGAACCAGGCCCAAAAAGCTGGAATTCCAGTCAGTCAGTCGACTGACAGCCAAAGTCATCAACTACCTTCAAAGGGTCAGTCGACTAGCCTTATAGGATAGGATGGGATGCAAAGGGCCAGTCGACTTACTCACAAGGTCAATGAACCCCTAGAAGGTCAGTCGACTAATATACAAAACCTGCACTACTTGACTCGATTTTTCCCGGTTGTGCCGATCGCGTTCAATTTTGATGTCTTTAGCTCTGAAGCTTCACAAACACTTTTACGACAAGACTTAAACCTAATACAAGGACTCATAACTTACATAACATGTGAAATATTCATTTTGCCCTTGTTTGACATAATTCACAAGATATAACATTTACATCTACTGCTTGGTCTAGTGCTCTAGAGGCACTGAGCAACAAGACTTGGAGTGCTATGAAAATCCCCGAGGGACCATGAGAGCATGAATTTGATGATAGGGTGCTGGAGTACCTGGGCTGAATGGAGGACGTGATGCACATATAGATAGGGTCCTATGTTTCTTGGTGACCTTATATGTATATGTGTTGTCTAACCCTAGTATGTGAGCTTGCCTTCGAAGATCTTTATCTACATGCACATACTAAGGGGGAGCTGAAGTTGAGGGGAGCTGTTGCCTACAAGTGACTTATTAATGTTTTGTAATTCTATAAACATGTGTTTTGTATATTCTTATGTGTTTTTATAACAAGTTCCCAAAGGGGGAGATTGTAAATGTTATTTCTTGTGAATTGTGACAAACAAGGGCAAAATAATCATTTCACATGTTATGATTTCACATGTAATGTAAGTAATGAGTCCTTCTATTAGGTCTAAGTCATGTTGAAAAAACATCTGTAAAGTTTCGGAGCTGAAGACATCAAGACTGGACGCGATCGACGACAACAGGGATCGACAAAATAAAGTTAGGAGAAGTTCGACCATTAGTCGACGGATTAAGGAGGGCCATATATGTATATATGGTCAGTCGACTGAACTTCAAGAAGTCCAGTCATCCTATATAATCAGTCGACTGACTTATGATGGTAGTTGATGACTCTAGCCTTTAGTCGACTGACTGACGGGATGTTCTGCTTTTTGGGCCTTATTCGGATCTGTTTCTTCCGGTCAACAAAACCCTAGGTTGGTCAATTGACTTTGACCAACGGATCTATTTGGGTTAGAAGCATAAAAACATCACATAGAGTTGTAGAACTCCAAGATTTGGTTGATCTTTCAAAGGCATTCAAGAGGCAAGAACCCTAACTTGTAGAGAGAGCATATAGTGAGAAATCCTACCATCTTCTTCTTCTACTCAAGCTAATCAAGTAGTATCTTTGTGAGTTGAGTGAGAGTTTATTGTGGGTGTTATTATAACCCCAAGAGAGCTTCATTTCTTTTCTCATTTGACCTTTGAGAGGTAGTTGTAGAGAAAAAACCCCAATCCTTGTTCTTTGAACAAATTGGTGAAAACCCTAGATTTGCGAATCTAGGTTAGGGTGATTGTGATTAAACACTACAACAAAACCCAAGTGGTTGATACTTGGTTAGGAGCTAAGGGACTTGCTCCTACTTCATTCAAGTTGTAGATCCGACACTAATGGAAATGGTGTAAAACTGGAGGAGGCAAACCTAGGCTTTGGGATTCTCTTAATACAAAAAAGTAACTTGAAGAGTGGACGCAGGCTTCATTGGCCGAACCACTATAATCTTGGTGTTGTGGTTTGCTTCTTTGTTCTTAAGTTTTTTTCTTTATGATTTTGTTATTTGATAGTTTAACATCTCTACAATCTAACCTAATAATCTACTAGTGGGTTTGTATTGTTGGTAGAGGAAAGGGTGAGAGTGCCTCTTTCTCTACTCACCCCCTCATACTCCACAACAAACCTAGAAATAGGATTGGGTTTCTTAGTTCATACGCTTAAAAGAGATTTGTCTATCTTAACCTAAGTTGAACAAGGATCCAAGGACTAGTGGATTACTTGAGTGTTGAGTGTAAAGATTTGAACTATCTTCTTTGTCTTCTTATATATGTTATATGCTTGTAGGATGTGCTATTTGTTGTTGGTTTGCTTGGGATAGTTGTTATTTTCCACATTTGTTTTATCCTGAGCTTATCTGTTTTTGTAAGTTGTATCTGTTGGGTGATCTTTGTAGTAAGTAGTTTTTAAAATGACAATTCACCCCCCTCTAGTGTTCGGACACCATTGTGTAGGTTTATCAGATCTTGGGTGCGCTGATTCCATCCCCGGGATCAAGATCGGATCTCAAGTTTTATAACTTGCTGTCGTTTAACGTCTTCCCTTTTTTCCCTCTACAGGAAACATGTGAGGATATAGTCGGAGCATTCGATGAGGATAGCGTTGGAGATGTCTAGTTGGTCGTTGCTCTTAGTCTAGTAGTTTGCTTTTGCTTTTAGTTGTAGCCCATGTGGCAGGATATCAGTTTGTTTTCAGTTTTCAGTTATTTGATTCTAGAGATTCATTCTTTATATGATAGGTTGGTTAGACTTCTATTGTTGTTAATTGATTAGTTGGTTTACAGTATATTATCTGTTCTTTCATTCATGTCTTGCATGGATAATGGCTTGATAGTTTGGATGTCAACTAATAGTAGTGTGAACCTAAGGTCCATGGTGGACATATGGTAATCACTATAACTCTGGAGTCCATTCTTGGCTTGATCAGCTAGGATTGGATTTTAGGGGCGTTACAGTTAAATCCCTTGAAATTGAAGAAAAAAAATAGTAGAAAAGAATGAGAAAGTGAAGGTTGCTGAAGAAGAAAAACCAGTGAAAGAGAAGGAAATTGAAGAAAAAGAACCATAGAAAGAGAAAGAGAAGGTGATTGAAGAAGAAGAACTAGAGAATTAGAAAGAGAAGGTGATTGACGAAGAAGAACTAGAGAAAGAGAAGGTGATTGAAGAAGAAGAACCACAAAAACAAAAGGTGATTGAAGAAGAAGAACCACAGAAAAAGAAAGAGAAAGTGATTGAAGATGAAGAACCAGAGATAGAGAAACAAAAGCTAATGACTATAGAAGAAGAACTAGAGAAAAACAAGGAGACTGGAGTAAAAGAAGAAGAAATTGCAGTACTACTTGAGTCAGAAAGACAAGAAGAAGAAAGTCAAGAAACAAGTAGGAAGGTGAAGAAGAAATACATCCGTGGGTTCGCTGTAACTACTAAATGTTCACTGGGCAAGGTTGGTGGCCAATTTGGGAGTGAATCATTCACAGAGTTGGAGAGGAATAATCTAAAAAATTCTTGCTTTAGGTATCTTTTAGATCTTGAAACTAACAAAATCCACATGATTTCATCTGTTGTGTCTGAAATTGTGAAAGCTAGGATCAAGCCTGGTAAACTGAAGTACCAGATATAAGGAAAAGAATTGCAGTTTAAACCACTGGATGTCACCTTGACTCTTGGCTTGAAGATTGGTCCAATACCACATGAATTTCTTTTCATGGAAAAATGTGTACAAATAGCCTTTAGGGAGAAGTATTTTGAGAAAAAGATCATTAGTAAAACGAAGATTCTGAAAGCAATTAAATTAGCTCGAGAAGATCCCACTTCTGAAAATGATATTCATCGTTTGAACAGGATTCTCCTACTAGCAACATGCTTGATACCAGATACATCTTTGACCATTGATGTCAGGTACTTTCATCTGCAAAATAGTTGTCTATTACATGCCAAAAGTTTAAAATATTTTTGCTAAAGTGTTGTCTAGTACATGCTAAGTGTTAGAAACATTGTTATAGTGCTTAAGTGTTGTCTAGTACATGTTAAATGTTAGATACATATCTTTTAGAACATTGTAATAGTGTTGTAACATCTAATATTAATTGCTATAGGTACACCTTGCATCCAAAATTGAAGAATTTGATGCCTTTCCATAGGGAACAGTTGTGTTTGAGTTGTTAGAAAAGTCTCTAGATGTTGCAGCCACACACGAAAATAATGGCAAGATTGACTATGGTTTATCTGGGTGTTTGCTTGACTTTATTATCTAGGCATATAGCCACCTCCCATGCTTGGGTCCTAGAAGGTTGGAAGACGCACCACAATTCCCAAGGATGCTATGTTGGAAGAATCTGCCTGGGAAAACCACTGGTAGAGTGACCTTCCAGAAAAAGCTATACCCTACACGTGGGAATTAAATTGAAGCTGCCCTACCTTTCATGACCCCTTATGAAGAGAACCTTCCAGTTGTAATTGAAGCTACAATGGTATGTACAGTTTCTTTTTTATTTCTTTCTAGTAGTTTACTTCCTAAATGTATGTTTTCTATGAGCTAAATGTTTTGTAACTGTCTACTAAATGGTTACATTTTATTAGCTAAAGTTTTATATATAAGTATTGACATTGTACATTACAAATTGTATAACAGTACGAAGAAGAACTTTGAAAGAATGAAGTGGCTTCACTGGAAGGGATTTTGAAGGGGTTTTCTAAAGATATTGAAGAAGGATTTGTTGTTGGGTGAGCAAGATATTGAAACCTGTGGTATTGAAAGGAAGAAGCATGACCACCAAGAATAATAACCCCAAAACTACCAAGAACAACAAAGCTAGGAAAGGTATTAAAAGGAAAGATGTTCCCATAAAGAATAAAGCTAAGAAAAATGTTCCCATTAAGAAGAAAGTGCCAATATAATCCAATTAAAGGAAGAGTAAAGAAATCACTAGTACCAGTAAAAAAACCTTCCTTGGAAGTAAAGCAACCACTAGTGCCAATCCAAAAACCCCCTTATAAGTAAAACAACCACTAGTGCTAGCTAGAGAATCATTAGAAGTAAAGACAATACAATTCCCAACAAAAACACCACTACAAGTAGTTCGATCAATGGATAAGAAAAACACTACTCCAGCATCTACCAAGGCAAAGATCAATCCAACAGGAAATGGAAAGGCAAAGACCACTCCAACAGGAAAGGGGAAGGCAAACAATACTTCAACACCAAAGAAAGGCAAACAAATTGACATTCTTCAGTTAGATTCTCCAATAGTTATGTACTCTCCTAATTTGGAACATGTAGAAATCTCCTTAGGTGGGGTGAGGGTGACAAGAAACCAAGAGAAAAGAGGAGCAGAAGATGAGGGTTTTATAGTAAAACAAAAGAAAACAAGTAGAAGAGAAGAACAATGAAACTGAAGCAGAGAAACAAAATAAAGTGGGGCCATACAAGAAACAAAGAATCATTCAACCTCCTACAAGGACACAACCTCCAAGGTGAGATGTTTACTATTTTTTGTAGTTTGAATCCTCAAGTATGCTCATTTGTATGTTTTAATTTGCTTACTTGCATTATCTAATATTTCTAATTTAATTTGTTCCTTATGGTTAAGAAACTTGAAGCCCTAGAAATGTCTTGGAGGAAAACACTTACATAAAAAAACAAAGAAACTGTTGAGAAGAAGAAAATCTCATTTGGGGATACAGAGATTGAATGTCCCAAAAATACAACTGAAAAGGATGTGGCTGAAAATGTGGATGAAGAAGAAGAACAGGATGTGGCTGAGGATGATGAAAAAGATAAGCAGGTGTGTGAAGGTGATGAAGAAAAGAAGCATGATGTGTGTGAGGGTGATGAAGAAAATAAATAGGATGTGGCTGAGGATGATGAAAAATATAGGCAGGATGTGTTTGAGGGTGATGAAGAAGAGAAGCAGGATGTGGATATCAATGATGAAGAAGAAAACCAGGATGTGGCTGTTAATGGATTGACAAGCTTAGCAAAATCATATTATCTTATTTATAGTATTACTCTCAATCAATCAAATCTCTACAATTAATCAATCCCTTCATAAACGACATCATTCTTCATCGTTGTTTCTTGTTTGTAGTCAAAGTACCCAATTCTTGGGAAGAGTGGATTCGATACCCGATACTTGCCTCTACACTAGTTTTAGGATTGGTTTAGTTGTCAAACTAGGGAAAATAATTATTTGATAAATTTAGCAGTGCTAGTTGAGTTAACTTGTTTTTGCAGACAGTTCAACAAAACACTGCTAAAGTTTTGACGGGAAGCACTGCTGAGGAAACTACCGTCGAAACAACCAATATCACCAACACCAGAAGAACAACTGTTGAGAAATGAAGCTGTAGATGGGGTTTTTCATTTTTGGTGTTTTTAAGTATATTTGGCCACATTGTAAAGTAGGTATCATTTGTATTTAGATTTGATTGAATTTGAGTTCTTTTCTTGCAAGTTTGAATCTTTCTTGTGGATTTTAAAGGTTTATTATTTGTTTTTGTAGGTTGAAGTGTTTGGGTCATTATAAGTTGGGCAGTACTTATAATGTGTAGTCCACCTATTTGCCGATGGAGGTAGTACCAGTTTCACACTTTCACTGCCATAGGCTTTACTACAAAATTAGCTTACCCAATGCGTAGAATATATTAAAAATGTGCAATTTCACGATTCTGTAACTTTAGGCTTGCAAAATTGTTGAAGGACAAACGATATAGCAAATAACTTCTCTCTTGAAAGTTACCTGTCAAAGGCTCAAGGATCGCGAAAACGACATCCTACAGGTGTGTCCTTCTTTGGCCCTCCAATTATATTTTGCTTTTATGCTTTGTATATTAGCTCGACCAAGTTACGTGTCTCAATAACTCTAATTTATGAGAACAAAAGTAATCTAGGTAGAGGTAAGCCAACACCTTAACTATTAAAAATCTCAACTTTAAATTTATCTGCAATCACAATTTAAAAAAAAAAAGTGCACTCGAGGAAATTCATGAGCTTGAAGCTTTGGTGGGATTTCAACATCTATCAGGTGAGATGGTGCTTTTCTGTTTAGGAGTCTAGCAAATATTATGCTTCGTCTTATTAGACTAAAATATATTTGTAAATAACACATTTTCACTCGGTAAAATACAAAACACATCATACTTTTCAGATAGGTTGAACTTCATGTTGTTGTGTATATTTGTTATACATAAAGCACTGATTTTTCATCTTAAAACACTTGAATAGACAGTTCGTGAAAATGTTTATGATGAAGACCCTTATGTAGAGGAGTTTGGAATCAAAATGAGTGAAAAGCTAGCTTCTGTTGTGGCACGGATTCTTCCAGCTCCTTGGGTAAGTTTGAGCTCATTACTTCATTCCTTTTGTTAAGATCGAAATTTTCGTGATTTACTCTATTTGACCACCACTGATGTAATGTATATATGCAGCTGAAATATCATGATAGAGGAAAGGAAAAATATTGTTTGCCTCAAGTTGGTCAACGGAATATGATGAACAAGGTACCTTATATATACCCTTATCTTTTTGAAGTCTTTCTTTGACTGTACTTTTGTAGACATAATTTTATTTTCCAGAATCCATGCCAAACATTTCTTTGACTGTCTTATGGAAGTGTTTTTCTTGTGTTTCAATATTGAAGATCGGCATGCACCAAATTAGAGACAGTCCTTTAAAATGTTTTGTTCCCTATGACCATACTCCCCAATTGTTAGGTCGTTTCATTAATTTTGATGATCTTCAGAAGTGTTCTTTCACAGTGTGGGGCTTCCCTTACAACACCCTACCCCTTGAAAAGTTGTATAGAAGGCTGGAAAGAAGAATTTTTTTTTCTAATTCAGTGATATTTTGTTTTGTTCTTTATTACACCTATGACATTTTACTTTCTTTCTTTGTTGCTCCTTCTTCTTTAGTTTGCAA
Organism: Thalictrum thalictroides; assembly: GCA_013358455.1. Classification (NCBI taxonomy): domain Eukaryota; kingdom Viridiplantae; phylum Streptophyta; class Magnoliopsida; order Ranunculales; family Ranunculaceae; genus Thalictrum; species Thalictrum thalictroides. The sequence goes on along the minus strand of JABWDY010029063.1, from coordinate 1,741 downwards.
GTTTGAGTCACATTGATCAAAAGTTATATGGTCTTTATCATGAATTATTTACATTTACAGGATGTTGTTTATTAGCTATTACAGTAACATTATTCTTATGCATTCTATTCAATTTCCTGTTTCATGTAGAAAATGATCAATGGAAGCACTGATGCAAATCTTTCTGAGGACACAGACATAGATAATCTAATGATGCAAAAGGTAACCCCTTAAACCAGTAAACTTTTGATCATCAGTATATCATGATTTCTATACCTTTCTTGACAAAGTGTTACTTGTTTTTTAAAAGTTGAGATTAATCACCTTAACAATATACAAAAATAAAAACCCAAACTATTGAAAACCCAATCTAGACATATCGACAAAATTGAATTTTAATTGGGTCTTACCTGATTGATATTATCAGGTAAGTTTTTAAAAAATTAAGAGAATACAAAATTTAGTTGTTTTAGACCTAAATACAAAATTTGAAGTTTAAAGTTTAGAGATAAAGAGACTATCAGAGAAGACGATAGCGCAGTGGATAGTTGTTAATTGCGAGAAGAGGAAACATAATCAGAGAGGGAGAGAGAGCGCGTAGTGAAGTAAGAAATTCCCTTTATGTTCTGAAGTGTTCTTTCACAGTTCCCTTACAACACCATGCCCCTTGAAAAGTTGTATAGAAGCCAACACTTTATGTTTTTCTTTGCTTTTATGTTTTTCTTTGACTGTCTCTTTGATCATGCCCGACATTTCCTTTCTTCTTGCAGTCGAATGTTAGGTTTGAAATTTCAATCAAATAGAGGTTATATTGGACTAGAGTATTTTGGAAGGATGGTTGGGATTAAAATTATGCCAGTTGGGGTTCACATGGGTCAGACTGAATCTGTATTGAGTCATACCGACAAGGAATGGAGAGTAGGTGAGCTTAAACGACAATTTGAAGAGTAGACTGTTTTGCTTGGCATGGATGACATGGATTTCTTTAAAGGGATTAATTTGAAGTTGTTGGCAATGGAACATATGCTCAAGCTACATCCTAAGTGGCAGGGAAAGGCTGTATTGGTTCAGATTGCCAATCCGGCTAGAGTTCGTGGAAGAGATCTTGATGAAATATAGACCAGCTGAAAAAGGATTAATGACCAATTTGGAAAGCCTGGTTATGAGCCTATAGTATTCATTGATAAGCCTGTTTCAATAAGTGAAAGAATGACATATTATACGATTGCTGAATGTGTTGTTGTTACAGATGTTAGGGATGGAATGAACCTTACTCCATATCACCATATGAATATATTGCATACAGATAGGGTGTATCTGGTTCCGAATCAAGTTCAGATCTAAATGTTCCCTAAAAGAGCATGTTAGTGGTATCAGAGCATGTTAGTGGTATCGGAGTTCATCGGGTGTTCTCCTTCTCTTAGTGGTGCCATCCGTATTAATCTGTGGAACATTGAATCAACTTCAGAGGCATTAAATGAAGTAATCACAACTACTTGGATTTTGAGCAAACGAAACGAAACCTAAGTTGTTCAACTGTTAATGTTGGCGATGATATTCCTTACACAATGGTGTCCAATATACTAGAGGGGGGGTGAATAGGGTATTTAAAAATTACTTAACAAAGATCACCCCCAACAACTAATACCTAGGCAAACTGACACTATCACAGAGCAACCTAACACTACTAGATATGCTTAGTAAAACAAGATGCGGAAATAAAGATTATACTAAGCAAGTCAAACAAGCACAAACAACTAAC
>JABWDY010029043.1:10979-24610 GCA_013358455.1 Thalictrum thalictroides | reverse complement strand
AATTTTAAACAACATTAAAATTTTATCAGAAACATCGGGGCATTCGGATCAATATCCACCCCTTAGAAAAATTTAAACAACTTTAAAATTTTATCAGAATGAAACATCGGGGCGTTCAGATCAAATATCCACCCCTTAGAAAATTTTAAACAACTTTAAAATTTTATCAGAAACATTGGGGCGTTCGGATCAAATATCCACCCCTTAGAAAATTTTAAACAACTTTATAATTTTATCAGAAACTTCGGGGTGTTCAGATCAAATATCCACCCCTTGTGCAGACCATAGCCTGACTACGTCCATATTTAGCATTCGGACCATAGCCTAACTATGTCCATATTCAAGTATATTGAAATCAGACCACTTGTACTTGGTTGTATCGTCATACGTACTCTCAATACCTTAGTGTCCATTTCAACTATATCCGACTCGTCCGTTGTTGTCAGACTACAACACTAGATTTTCCCATCCCTTCCAGGGGCATCTTACGTCATCGTAAGGGTTGGATATACCCTTTGGGGCTTTGAACCTAAAGCTCTCGCCTTGCTAAGGCTTTACACCATTGGTATCCTGACACTTGAGTCCCCCAGGGCACTCAACTTCCCTACTGGGCATCCTGGTCAGTTTTGAGCAAAAACTCGAGCCAAGGCTTTCTAGTTTTGGTGCTTTTATCAAACAAAAATGATGGAGCTTGCGAATCCATTGGAGCTTTGAAACAAAATGGAGCTTTTATTCATAGAATTCTGGAAGTGCATTCAACATAGATCAACAAAAATCTATTCAAGCTTTTCAGAATGTTATCACATAACATATTTCTTTAAATTTGTGACATTCCAGGGCTTGTTAATCACAGATCCATCCTGCTCTTCTAGGAAGTATGCACCGTTGAAACCTACCTTTCTGATCTTGAAGGGCCCCTCCCAGTTGGGCTTTAACTTAGTTGGAGTTGGATAGACCCGCCTCATTACTAGATCCCCTTCCTTGAATCTTTTTGGTTTGACTTTCTTGAGATACAACTTCTGGAGATGCCGATGATACTGCTCCAGCCGAATCCTTAGTTGCAGTTTGTGGTAATAATTTTTGTCCAAAGGTAATGGTGCTCAAGCAGGGCCTATGTAGACATGGAGTATAAGACCCCCTTATATATTCCTCTTTGCTTCTGCTTCTATTTCTCAATCTCATTAACCATATTTCTTTTTATTTCTTACATTAACCGACTCTAGAAACAGCTCCCTCATACTAATAAAAACCTTCTTTTTCTAACTTATATTCATTCTTCTACCTTCTTTATTTCTTATTACTCGATCATTTGTATAAAAAGCTTTGCTTTACTCCGGCCAGGTTCTTGATTCAAGATTTTGATAGAGAACTTGCATTGAAACCGGCCTTGGGTAAATTAACTATTGATCCTTCTTTAATTTGCTTATTATTGCCTGTTCTTTGATCTATTCAGTGATTCTTTTGTTTTTTTCATTAAAATAGGTCTAGTGATTATTGGTTTTGCTTCCAAGAAGCTGTGTTCAAGAGAAGAACAGAGTGAAGTGAAGTATGTCTTTCTTTATTTTCTTCATCTTTCTTTCTCATATAGATCATCATTTGTTTTGATTTTATTTGTTAATTCTCATTTTCCTTGCTTTGAAACTCAATAAACAACAAAGATTGTGATCGAGTAATACGTCGACCATCTTGCTTTCAGAATTTTCTATTATTTGTCTTCTTTCCATTAAATTGTTAAAGAATAAGTAGCCTTTAATTTGTGTGTTATATTTGGAAGGAAAGCCTAAAATCACAGAAGAGCTGAGGTATAGAGAGAGGATAGGAGGTTGGGGATGATTATAACTTTACTATATTATATTTTTGTAGGCAACTAACGTTGTGCATGCGTGATTACATTTTTATGTTTAATTAACTTGTATATTGAAGTCTCTAATGATGAAATGGATATTCTATATGTACGTAGATTAAAGCTAAGGATTACAATGGCTGATTCTACCGTTGACGTTGATCCTACAGTTGAGGCTATTGGGCAACAGGAATAGATGGTAAGAACCTTTCTTATTAGTATCCAAATTAACTTTAAAGCTGTTAATTTAGATTTTCATAATATTTAATCAACTGTAGTATTAAATGAAATTTAATAATGATTTGTTTATATAGTTTCCAAATAGTATTCCTAGCTATTGTTAGCATACATGTAAGGATAGGATTTCGTATATGTTGAGAATTTGAGATATGTATGGACTTGAATACTACCGCCACTAAGAATTAATCTTTGTTTCTCTATAAATAAAGTGCGCTATACAGTAAATCAGAGACTTATTTATAGATCTTTTCATCCAACTCTTATTTTCAACATACCATTAACAATATGCTAGATTGGTGGATAAATCTCAATGAAGACCTACTTGAGGAAATTTTGTTGAGACTAGGTTCTTATAATGACTATTTGCGACTTAGATTTGCAAAGAGTGAAGTGGATATGTCTTTCTTTATTCTCTTCATTTTTCTTTCTCATATAGATCATCATTTGTCTTGATTTTATTTGTTAATTCTTATTTTCCTTGCTTTGGAACTCAATAAGCAGCAAAGATTGTGATCGAATAATACGTCGACCATCTTGCTTTTAAAATTTTCTATTGTTTATCTTATTTCCATTAAATTGTGAAAGAATAAGTAGCCACTTTAATTTGAGTGTTATATCTGGAAGGAAAGCCTAATATCACAGAAGAGTTGAGGTAGAGAGAGTAGAAGATAGGAGGTTGGGGAAGATTATAACTTTAATACATTATTTTTTTGTGGGCGACGTTGTGTTGTGCGTGATTGCATTTCATGTTTAACTTGTATATTGAAGTCTTTAATATTGATGAAATGGATATTCTATATGTACGCAGATTGAAGCCATGGATTACAATGGCTAATTCTACCGTTGACGTTGATCCTACAGTTGAAGCTATAGGGCAACAGGAATAGATGATAAGAACTTTTCTTATTAGTATCCAAATTAACTTTAAAGCTATTAATATAGATTTTCATAATATTTAATCAACAGTAGTATTAAATGAAATTTAATAATGATTTGTTTATATAGTTTCCAAATAGTATTCGTAGTTATTGTTTGCATACATGTAAGGTTAAGATTACATATATGTTGAAAATTTGAGATTTGTATGGACTTGAATACTACCGCCAACAGGAATTAATCTTTTTTCCCTATAAATAAAGCGCGCTATGCAGTAAATTAGAGACTTATTTATATATCTTTTCATCCAACTTTTATTTTCTACATACCATTAGCAATATGCTGGATTGGTGGATAAATCTCAATGAAGACATACTTGAGGAAATTGTGTTGAGACTAGGTTCTTATAATGACTATTTGCGACTTAGTTTGATTTGCAAAGAGTGAAGTCAAATATATCTTTCTTTATTTTATTTATCTTTCTTTCTCATATAGATCATCATTTGTTTTGATTTTATTTGTTAATTCTTATTTTCCTTGCTTTGAAACTCAATAAACAGCAAAGATTGTGATTGAGTAAATACATTGACTATCTTTGTTTTCTGAATTTTCAACTATTTATCTTCTTTCTATTAAATTGTTAAAGAATAAGTAGACACTTTAATTTGTGTGTTATATCTGGAAGGAAAGCCTAATATCACAGAAGAGCTGAGGTAGAGAGAGTAGAGGATAGGATGTTGGGGATGAATATAACTTTACTACATTATTTTTTTGTGGGTGACGCTGTGTTGTGTTTGATTGCATTTCATGTTTAACTTGTATATTGAAGTTTCTAATATTGATGAAAATGATACTCTATATGTACGCAAATTGAAGCTAAGGATTAAAATGGTTGATTCTACCGTTGACGTTGATCCTACAGTTAACGCTATTGGGCAACACGAACAGATGATAAGAACCTTTCTTATTAGTATCCAAATTAACTTTAAAGCTGTTAATTTAGATTTTCATAATATATAATCAACAGTAGTATTAAATGAAATTCAGTAATGATTTGTTTATATAGTTTCCAAATAGTATTCCTAGCTATTGTTTGCATACATGTAAGGTTAGGATTACGTATATGTTGAGAATTTGAGATATGTATGGACTTGAATACTACTGCCAATAGGAATTAATCTTTCTTTTTCTATAAATAAAACGCGCTATGTAGTAAATCAGAGACTTATTTATAGATCTTTTCTCCAGGAAACACCATCATCCAAGTTCTATGAAACAGTTAATTTCAAAATATTCAAGTTGAACAAAAATTCAGAATCCAAATCTAGATGGTCTGAAGTAGTGAGTTTAGGTGAACAGGTGTTGTTCCTTGGGATCAATGAATCTTTCTCTATTTCATCCCACCATCTAGTACAATGTTCACGTAAGGGGAATTGTATTTATTTCACTGATGACAATTATGAAAGTCAAGATCATTTGAGGCAGAATGTAGCAGGATCAGATCTTGGTGTGTTCTACTTGAATAGAGAGAAAAGGAGATTTCAGACACTACCATTACCATTACAGGGCTATAATGGTCGTAGGAAGAGGATTTGGCCTCCACCAATATGGGTTATGCCAAATGCTATCGTTACTACTAAACCCTAATTAAGCTTCGGCGTCTATAGAAATTAAATGTAATGTGGCGCAACTGCTCACTTCGCTGTTTATTGAATATTTATTGAATTCACAATTCTAGATTTCTAGGTTAGCTTGAGATGGAGAGTTTTATACTCAGGGTTTTTGTTTTGGTATGTATATATATGTGACAGGACTTGGTTCTTATTTTGTTTAAGGGCATAGGTTCATGTGGAACCGACTCGTTCAGTTATAAGGTTTTTTCTTTCTTGGTCTTTTTAAAATTCAGTACTAAAGAGTGTATATTTCTTTTATGTATGGGATATGTTTCAACTCATCATTTCTTCTCTCTTTTAAAGATTCAAACTTCCAATGGAGGCAATACTTGTTGCTGTTCAGACACCGCGCGACTGCGCATTACTGAAATGAGTTAAATGCAAGTTCCATCTGCAATATCTCTGAATGCAACTCCCATCTATCAGTCTCTATTGAGTCTAATTGCAGACCACCATGATCCTATCGTTGCCAGCCATGTTTGTGGCAGATGGAAATCTTGGCAAGGTTCAGACTTGAGAGCACAAAGTCATAAATAAAAGGTTTTAGTAACTTAGTATTAGATTATGAGTTTGATTATGATAACCAAACTCATCATTTGACTTAATAGTGTTTTCACATATTGATTTGTTCATGTGTTGGAAATAAAAACACAACATGTATGGTCTAGATTTTCAATTTGACAGCTTAAAGGTCCCACACTACTAGATTTAGATACTAGAATAGCTGTTTTTTATAATACCTTCGTACATTGCAATATTGCAGAAAATGCAACTTATTAGACGACTTCCAACACCGTTGGATATATCTTACTCATTACGTGGCTAATATATGAAACCTTTGATTGAAACATGTTAATTGCTGGAGATGGTTTCCAAATAGTATTCCTAGTAGCTGTATGCATACTTGTAAGGTTAGGATTACGTATATATTTAGAATTTGAGATATGTATGGAATTGAATACTAATGCTAACAGGAATTAATCCTTCTTTCTCTATAAATATAAATAAAGCGCGCTATGCAGTAAATCAGAGACTTATTTATAGATCTTGTCATCCAACTTTTATTTTCTACATACCATTATTAACAATATGGATTCGTGGATAAATCTCAATGAAGACCTACTTGAGGAAATTGTGTTGAGACTAGGCTCTTTTAATGACTACTTGCGACTTAGTTTGGTTTGCAAAGTGTGGCAGTCTATTCTCTCAAAAAGACTTAAAAATTTACCTACTACATTACCATGTTTGATGCTTCCTTATGATAAAAAAGACGATACACATTGTGATTTTTTCAGTATTTTTACAGGAGAAGGCGGCAAGGTTTATAATCTCCAAGTACCAGAGGCTCTAAATACATTGTGCATAGGATCCTCAAAAGGATGGCTAGTTAGATTAGAAGATGGTCCTTCCATACGTCTCATAAATCCGCTAACTAGTATTCAATTCGAGCTTCCACCAATATACACCTTCCCCAACGTATTGGAATACTGTCCAGAACGAACTGGTGAAGAATATACTATTCAAATGGCATATTACGAAAGTTATCTGAATTTTCCTATAAGTTTAGCAAAGATGAAACACAAGCTCATTCATAAGGTGGTATTATCTTCAAGTCCTATTACTGACAACAATTGCTTTGCCATGGCTATCTATGGAGATCGCTTTAAGTTGGCGTGTTGTAGACTAGGAGATGATAGATGGAAAAGTATTGAAGGAGAATGGAATCCTTTTGAGGATGTTATGCATTATGATGGAAAATTCTATGCTGTAGACTACCAGGGAATGGTCATTGTTTTGCCTGATGAAGAAATTGAGGCCAAGTCTGCTCCAAAGGCAGAGCACTTCGCGCGTCTGCCAAGTGAATACAAGTTCTCCTTGCACAAGCTCTACTTGGTGATATCGTGTGATGGTGAATTACTAATTGTGGATCGAGATATAGAAGAAACACAATCCAAGTTCTATGAAACAGTTGATTTCAAAATATTCAAGTTGAACAAGAATTCCGAAACCAAATCTAGATGGTGTGAAGTAGAGACTTTAGGTGAACAGGTGCTGTTCCTTGGGATCAATGAATCTTTCTCTATTTCATCCCACCATCTAGTACAATGTTCACGTAAGGGGAATTGTATTTATTTCACTGATGACGATTATGAAAGTCAAGATCATTTGAGGCAGAATGTAGCAGGATCAGATCTTGGTGTGTTCTACTTGAATAGAGAGAAAACGAGATTTCAGACACTACCATTACCATTACAGGGCTATAATGGTCGTAGGAAGAGGATTTGGCCTCCACCAATATGGCTTATGCCAAATCCTATCGTTACTACTAATCCCTAATTAAGCTTCGGCGTCTATAGAAATTAAATGTAATGTGGCGCAACTGCTCACTTCGCTGTTTATTGAATATTTTTGCCACTTCCATCCAGCTACAACGCGCCCATGCAGTCAGAACGTATGCTAGACCAGCTGCCCAACAAGTTACCAGCAATGTAGACCTCCAAACTGAAGCACAAATATATAGCTCCCAAGATTGTCAGATTATTGTGGATCTGGATTCTGGCATATGTATATGCCTCTTGGCATTATACAAATAAATCCAGTTTATAAGCGACAACGTCTACACACACAAAAGCCATATATAAGATAGTTTATAAGCTACTTGCGGCTCAAATTGCCTCGATTGTTGTGTTTTGAAATAGATTAGATTTGATATGTTTCTCACTTAAGTTGATCAATGGCTATGATCTAAGGTTCTGTTTTAATCAAAACCTATATTAATTCGTCCTCATACCTGATCAACAACTTAAGGTTTTATTCATAAGGTTTCAACTTAAGGTCTTCATATATGTGATCTTCATACTATTTTGGTTAGTGATTTTTATGTAGCACCTGTGCATATTTTAGATTTCGGTGGAGAGAATTTCATGGTTTCTTTTTCAACAATCTAAATAGACCTCAAAGGCTCAAAACAGTTTTTACCAGTGATTGGTTAATTTTTTGTGGCAAACTCTAAATTCAGGGTATACCAAAGTTAATACGTATGAATTTATGTCCTTCAGTAAAGTTGATATTAGTATGTATACCAAAGTTGATTTGATTATAAGTAACTACTATTCCCTAGCACTTTTTTGGTGGCAAACTCTAAATTCAGAGTATTCCAAAATTAGAGGTTTTCTTCATTCTAAGATTTAAATTCCATAAGAACACCCATATACAGATTGGTTTTTGTGGCAATCAACTAATCGAAGCAATCAAATAGTAGAGACCTTCTATTTATTGGTTTCGGTGGCACCAAACATGAACTCTCTACAAGATATATATGACCCAAACTTCCTAGTAATGTTTGGGTCTACATGACTAAGTTGCCTTTAGTGATAAAAGGACTTAGCTTACAAATGACCAAAACATTATTCTCGAAACATTTGATATGTCCTACTCACGCTGTTTTAATTTCAAACTAACAGAGCCTGGAGAAATTTACAGTGAATATTAATATATTATTACAGGATACATCTGATGTGACCAGGAATGCCAGGGTAATTATTGATCATTTTACTTTTGAGAGGTATTGTAATTTACATATCACAAATAAGATTTGGTAGAGGATGTACAGTGGTTACATTTTCGATTCGAGAGGACGGGGGTGGAACTAGGTGGAAGGTAGCAGTGGATTTAAAACAGTGCCGTGCCCAACAACTGCAACCAACACTAGACCAAGCTTTGTCATGTAGGGGTGGTATCATATAGTAAGGTGGCAAAGTTTGGTAGTTCGATTCAGACAAAGGTGGATGTGTCTGAGACAAAGTTTAGTAGTTCTATTCAGACAAAGGGGCGGTATCATATAGTAAGAGAATTGATGTTGCACACAATCTCATTGAACATTGAATCCGATGTTGGTAAGTCTTCGATCATTCACAGTGAGAATATTGAGTAGCAGTCAAAATGCATATATCGTGTAATATATTAATTTCTGATATGCCTGTTTCAGGAAATATGCTACCATGTATAATATAAACATGTGAGGTTGTTCATGGTGAATAAAATTTGATAATCGTAGAATTGTGTCATGGATGTCATTTATAATGAATCGTGTACCATACCTATCGTACATCATAAAATAAACTTGAACTTCTATATTCTTTACATGCAAATTTTTTAATATATAATATGCGTGAATGAACTCATATTGTACACATAATAGTTTACTGTAATAGACTACGCAGCAAATTTAACTATGAGGGGTCCAAATAAGTATACAGTGTGATGACCTCCATTGTTGTAAAAGAAGTAACTGGGAAAAACAATGCTGGAAAAGAGGAGGCGGGGGTTGATTAGAATATCTAGGATATAGTATGTTTGTGGTGTAATGTGTAACATAGCAGGTATTGAGTTTCAAATATTGACAGGAAAATAATAATCTGTGGATGGAACATGTTTGAAATTTGGTGTGATTGATGATCTAAGATTAGAGGTAAAGAAGAAAAGAAGATGCATTAGGGATGAATCAGGATCTGTTCTATAGGGAAGTACCTCTGTATCTTGAGTAAAACGGATAAGGAAACCAAAGTCTGATGGATGAATCAGGACACTCTGTGATCAGAGTGTGATTAACGGTTGAGCTTCTAACTGTGAATCTTCTTGCTGTAGAGGATCGTTCTCAGCTGCCTTTGGTGGCTGAGATGGTCAAGCGGTTGTCTGACAGGCTCAGCCTACCAAAAAAAGACTTAGTTAGTATCGATGTGCTCTTTTGTTTTAAGCTCTCCAAAAGGATGGACCATACCACTTTTTCTCTCAAATTTATACTTCTGTTGAATGTGTCTGCAAGGGAGCAACAGTTTGATCACAACTGAATGTTGATTTCTAATATTCAAATCAAAAGCTCATTAAAGTTTTTGGAATGCAAGATATACATCGGCTAAATGTACATTGTAAACTAAAAGTATTAGTTTATAAAAAAGAAATCATACTATTAACAAATCCGAACATTAACTATATCGGCATATACCATTTACAGATCAGAAAATCTGCAAACTAACTGCAATAACAAGAATTATGTACTTGTCAATGAATATATTTGACATCTACATAAGCATCTCCGAGGTATTGACTGGAGAAACAATTTATTCATTAAAAAATGTTTTTAAGTAATTAATGGTGTTAATCAACTAAGTTTACAATACCATATAAGTATTGCATCAACAAGCATATCAAAGGTATGGAGTTTTTATCTGAAATTATAGGGAGAACTATTTAAAACGTTCCATATATCACCATGCTTACATTGGAGGGGAGCAGAGATAAGTATATGTATTTTCTGACATTCATGAAGAAAAAGGAATTTATGTAAAATTACTTGCCGTAAATCCTGAATGACAGTGCACCTTGAATCTATAATGCTTCACTTTTGAGCTGCTTCAATATCTTGCATAGAGAGAAAAAGCACAATCCAGAAATCAGATCGTAGAAAGCTCATCCCAAGTAGAATATAATAGCAAAATTCAGAACTAACTGTTGATGCATTTCACAATCCAGAAATGTTGTCCCCTTCCCCACTCGTCAGCACCTAGATAGAGACAATGGAAATAAGCTTTAATATGGAAACAAACCAACCATATATCATCATGCCTTTGTTTAAGGTAAAAATAAAAGAGAGTACCAATCAAATTATCAATCACTTTATATAATGAGATATAAATCTAGGGAAACAAACGAACATACTTCAGCTAGGTTCAACCAAAGTTGATGAAGGTTTCGTTGTTCCTCATCGATGAAAGGTATATCAAACTAGATGTATTTTCTTATCAGTTTGAACTGGCTGAGGAGAGAAATAGCTCCCGGTTGCTAATTGGTTGTTCTTATTTCAGTAGCAGCTGTAGGAAGACAGATATTTTGATCTTAATAGAGCACACAGTTGGTGGTTCTTTTTCCATAAACATTTGTAGCAAGCATGGTTGTCTTGGTATAACATTACCAATAGTCATTGCAAGAACAGACTCCATCCTTAAAGTGGTGGAAACGACTCGGATCTCTAATAATGAAATCACGGTTTACAATCTTGCTCACCAACTTAATAAACAAGTGGCAATCACCACAAACCCTCAGATTCTTCATCACCACTATCTCCTTGCCTACCTCTGTGTTTAATAGAGCAAATGCAATTGCTAGCTTCTCACTGTGTACCCCTGTCCCAGTGAGTATTTCCACATCTTCACTATTAATCTCTTTCTTCCTATATCCATCAGTGGCAATCAAATCCTCTGATTTGTTTTTGTTAGAGCTATTAACACCAATCAAATCTTCCAACCTATCCAACATCCTGTATATCTCTGTAGCTTGATGATGAGTTCTATCTCCAACAACAAAAAGATGGACCTTACCCTTGTGCTCAACATAACTACAACCAGGCTCTTTTCTCAACTTCCGCGCTCTCATCATTACTCGAACCCTTGCTATCCCTTCCAAGTTTTCAGCCTCTGAGTATATGTTTGATAACAAGACATAGTACCCAACATTCGTCGGCTCAAGCTGAACGACATGCTCAAAAGCTAACTCTGCTAACTCAACATTCTTGTGGATCTTACAAGCTCCCAAAAGAGCACCCCAAACTGCTCCATCAGGCTCAACAGGCATCGAGGCAATGAGTTCTCTAGCTTCCTCAAGCCGACCAGCTCGACCAAGAAGATCAACTATGCATGCATAATGCTCAAGTCCAGGGTTTATTCCATAATTTCTCTCCATCCCAACGAAATATTCTTGCCCCTTGTCGCTTAATCCAGCATGGCTACATGCAGAAAGAACACTAACAAAGGCGGCTCCATCAGGTCGAATCCCATCTAATAACATCTGATCGAAGAGCTGTACTGCAATCTCTCCATGTCCATGCATTCCGTACCCAACAATGATAGCTGTCCACGAAATGATGTTTTTGTCATGCATCTCATCAAAGAGTTTTCGCGCCCGGTTCAAATTCCCACAACGAGCATACATATTTATCAGGGCATTTCTAAGATAAGTATTCAAACCAAACCCAGCACAAGCTATACGTCTTTCAATGTCGCAACCAATACTATGAGCCCCAAGATGAGAACAGGAAGACAACACACTGACAAGCGTGACAGGGTCTGGGTCTATCCCAGACGACACCATCTCCTTGTACAAATCCAATACATTAGAGGCAAATCCATTCTGAGCATACCCAGAGATCATAGCATTCCACGAAATCAACTCTTTACGAGGCATTGAATTAAACAACTTCCGAGCAAGATCAATCGACCCATATCTCACATACATAGTAAGTAAACAATTCCCCACATTGGGTTCTTGATCTAAACCACACTTAACAATGCAACCATGCAAAGAAAAACCAAACAAAACATGTTGAGGAAAAGTACAAGCTGGAATCAACCCAAGCATTGTAACATCAGTATAAGTCACCCCATTAACACACATTTGCCGAAACAATAACAAAGCATCAAACTGTAGAGAATTCAAAACATAACCAGCTAACAAAGCATTATAACAAACACCAAGTCTTTTAACTGATTCAGAACTTTCATCAAACACTTGACGTGCATTATAAATTAAAGAACATTTAGAGTACATAGAGATTAAAGATGAATGAACATAAGGGTCATGTTGACAACCAGTTTGAATAACATGAGAATGAAGTTGTGAACCAGTGATGGGTAAAGAAAGTAAAGCACATGACTTTAAAGTAAAAGGGAAGGTGAAAGTGTTTGGTGTATGGCCTGATTGAAGCATTTGTTTGTAAAGTTGTAAACTTTCTTTGAATTGGCCTTGCTTGGCTAATTCTCTCAATTGTAAATTCCATGAGGAAGTAGAAATAAATGAGTGTTTGATCATATAAAAACACTCCTTTTTTTGGCAAAAATGGCGAAAAGATGTCTCTTTTGAATGAAACAGGTTGAATGAAGGTGACGAAGATGGTGGGCAAGTCAATTAAAGTTAAACTGGGCTGGGCTTAGTATTGTTTAGGCCCAACGAAAAGTCATGGAAAGTAGACTCTAGTCATCAGCTATATAATGACTTGAAGAACAATACTGATACAAGCAAAGCAAATTATCCAATTGAACTGAAACATCAAATATGGAATTGGAGAAGAAAAGGGTTTTGATAATAATGAAGATTTGTGTTGTTGTTTATGTTTTAATGGTTATTTTATGTTGTGGGGTAGAAGGATGGACTGGTGAAATTCATGGAAGAGTTGTTTGTGATGTTTGTAAGGATTCTTCTATTGGACCTGAAGACCATGTTTTAGAAGGTAAATTAAACTTTCTTCTTTATTACTATGCATAAATTTGTTGATGAGTGCTTGATCTGGAAAAAAATATAATTTAGGGGTTTTACTAGAAATTAAGAATTATTGAAAAATTTGTCGAAATTTCTTCGATTAGGTTTGGTTGAAATCTTAAGAAAATAGTGGGTTTTGGTTAGAAATATTTTTAGTGTTAATTGAGAAATTTTGTTTTATGGGGATTTTTGTGATTGAAAGTGGAGTATGTTTAAAAGTCTTTGTCTAGTGTTTTTTTTTCCTCCTGGTAGTCTCAGTTAGGCAATTGGTATAATGTGAAACATTGCAAGGCAATTAAGTAGAATACGAGTATTGGAAACTGATTGGATGATAAAAAGGGACGAATGCTTACTCTGGATAACCTTTTCCCTGCAATCTAGGGAGATAAAGCGAGAACTATCTGCTTATAAGTCTACTAAAATTTTAAGGTCATAGCACCATCACTGGTTTACTCTATGTCAACCTTCTTAAGAACTTAAGTCTACTAAAATTTTAAGGTCATAGCACCATCACTGGTTTACTCTATGTCAACCTTCTTAAGAACTTCACCTCAGTTGTTTATCCTGTAGTGTAAAAAAATACTATACTTTCTATGATTGAACATAGATTGTGGCCTATTATAGAATTTCAAAGCATGGCTTTAATAAAATGAATGTGCTAAGAAGTTATCACAAATTCCACAAGGTTG
>JABWDY010029040.1:0-21183 GCA_013358455.1 Thalictrum thalictroides | reverse complement strand
ATCAGGTTCCATGGAGTTAAATATCCAGCCGAGAATCATACAGTTTGTCATATACCATGTGGAATAGGTTGTATCTGCTTCAAGTGGGGAAGGTTTCTTCCAAGGAACAAGCCAATCAATCTTACCTTTGGCTTCCAAAAAGAGGCGAACAGAACAAGCCCATGAAGGAAAGTTGCGGTCATTGAGTAAAATGGACGTGACTTTTTGAGATGTTGAAAAGTTGGGAAATCCTAAAAGATTGTTCATACTATTAGAGTCATTGGACTTCAGGATCGTGGAGTCATTGGTTGTTGAAGAATCTGACTTTGCCATCATGCGAACAATGTCGATGAAGAGTACCGTGAACAGTACTGGATTAACAATATTTTAAAGAATTTAACAGCTGTTAGAAAGACTTACTAGCTGCGTGAAGAGATATCTGCCGGGATATCCTACTGCAGAGACGAGAAGAGAGAGCAGAGATTACTAGCTACTCATTGAAGAGAGTCTGCAGGGATATCCTGCTGCAGAGACGAGAAGATAGAACGCCCGAAAGCGAAGTGGTGGTGGTGGCTAGTTTGTCTTATTGGTTGCTAGGGTTTTATTTCTACAGAGCAACTGATACCAAGTAGAATAATAGAGTGTAATGTTGTGATCTCAATGTGTGACCAACTTGTATTTATAATAATATAAAAGAAGATGGGCTTGGCCTAGTACAATAGAAGTAAAACTACTAATATTACAATAGTTACATTACGCACACCTTTCTCCAGTTGTTCAACTGGTTTGAAAATTCTTTTCCAAGGAAACTGTTGGGGAGTATGGATGGAACCCCCAAATATGGTGGTGTAGACTAGAAAATGGATAGTTTTTTTCTTAATATCAAAGCCATAATTTGAACTTGGGTATTCTACCTCTCAACTTGGACATTTAATGCATTTTGATGATTTCAGGTGGATGGGATGCTTGGCTTTTTTTCTGTAGATTAATACTGTCATTGTGGGTCGGTGTGACCATCTCTATCACACCATTTAATAGTGTATGAAGTAAAAGGTATTGTAGGCTTTTAGTGTTTGGTTTAGTCCCACATAGTTTAGATACAAGTTCTATGTGGTCTCACTCCCTATATATAGAGAGATAGCTTCTTTGTATCTTTAACCTATTATATTATCATTCATCTTTTATATTTCTAGTTGGTATCAAGGCCCCAGGTTAGGTCTTTTTCGGCCATTGGTGATGCTAACTCCGGTGCTAGTGGCCGGATCTCCTTCAAAGGTCATTTTTTTTCTTCTTATTTTTCATGTTTCCGCTGTTTTCAGCCTTAGTACTGCTGTTTTTCCATGATACTGTTCACGAAGTATTGTTCATGAGTACTGTTCATTGTTACTATTCGAAGAGTACTGTTCATCGGGGTACTATTCACAAATCACCAAAAATCGGTGATTCTAACTCCGGCGCCGATGGCCGGATCTCCACAAAAGTCAATTTTTTTTCCTTTTTTGTTTCTACTGCTGATTTTTTTTCATAGTACTGTTCATCGTTATTGTTCACGGAGTACTGTTCATCGTTACTGTTCACGGAGTACTGTTCATCGTTACTATTCACGGAGTACTGTTCATCGTTATTGTTCACAAAGTATTGTTCATCGGGGTACTATTCACGAATCACTGTTCATCAGGGTTTCTTTAGGTTTGCTGTTTGTGTTAATGGTATGCGTCACTCTATTCCAATTCTTTTTAGGGTTTTGTCTGCGTTGTTGATGTCAACTTGTCAAACGCTCTTGTCCAGCCTTTTCTAATTAAGACCAACTCTTTCTAAGGTCTCTTCTCTAGAGCATTTTTTTTGCGCGACCACCACATACGTTTCTACGCCGTCGTTCGTCCACAGTTTATCGTTTTAGTCTACTTTTTATCCTCGAGTAGCTTATCTTTGTCGTGTAATTGGATTTATATTATATGCTTTGTGGAAAGTAAATTTTAGCTATCGAAAGGTATATGCACTACCAATTACCACCACCACTTTCGACGTCTCTGCAGCTGGATATCCCTGCAGACGGTTCTTGCAGCCGGTCATCCCTGCCATTGGATATCTCTCCAGGTTTCATTGTCAAGATACTTTATGGGGAATATGAGAGAACTTTGTATTTCAAGCTGACTTTCAGAGTCTGAAAGTTCAGCTTGAGGGGGAGTGTAGGAAGTAAAGGGTATTGTAGGCTTTTAGTGTATGGTTTAGTCCCACATAGCTTAAATATAAGTTCTATGTGGTCTCACTCTTTATATATAGAGAGATAGCTTCTTTGTATCTTTAACCTATTATATTATCATTCATCTTTTATATATATAGTAATAGAAATATATTTTTTTATTGAAAAAAAGGTAGAAAACATAATTTTATAGTCAATCACTCAAATCATCCAAGGTCAATGGTCACTGGCAAATTTTGCTGTTTTCATTGTTTTTATGCATGTTGGATTTGTTGGTTTTCTAAACTCACTGTTTTCAAACTTTTCATACATTGATTTCTAGTTATGCTGATAATGTTGGAGTAGTAAATAATAATGCATGTGTAAAGTATTTCAGGAGTATGCACAAGATGGTATTGATTGGACACAAGTAGATTTTGAGGACAACCAAGAATGCTTAAATCTCTTTGAGAAGGTAAGCTTTTAACTTCTCCGCATACTTTACTCATATAGTCAATATCTTAACATATTTAAACTTCGGTATATCACTTATTAAAAAAAACTTCGGTGGATAACCTATTCATTACTGACAGGTTTTCAAGAAGTAAATATCTGTTAAGTTTGTCTTAATATTTAAAACACATGGGTATCTTATAAACACACCAATCTGTTAGTGTTTGTTGAATTTTGAAAAATACGGCATTCCCCTTATTTTGCAGAAGCCTTTGGGGTTACTTTCTTTACTGGATGAGGAGTCAACTTTCCCTAAGGCTACTGATTTGACTTTCGCTAATAAGCTTAAGCAGCACCTAAGCACTAATTCATGCTTGAAAGGGGAAAAGGGTGGGGCTTTCAGTGTCTTTCATTATGCTGGACAGGTTAGTGGTTTTAGTATCCCTGCATTTTTGGGAGGGTTTTCTCCTTTTCTTTTACTTATAATCTTTTCATTGTTTTTAAATTGTGTTGTAGATGGTGTGAACTTAGTATTACTTGTTTGGCCTTACAACTAATTTTCATCTCAATTATTTTAGAGCATGAAATTGTAGATCATTTGTTATTGTCATGGCCTCCTTAAGAACCGGTGTTTCAGCAAAAACCTAAGACAAATACAAGAACACAAAAGCCTGAAAACTAGTTTGAACTTTTAATGCAGTTGGGATTGTTGAAGATATGCATATGACTGAGTTTAGCTTCTTTATAAAAAGCAAGACAAAGATATGAACAACCTGTATGCCTTTATACCAATAGAAAATTACCTAGGATCTAAGTAAGGAAAAGTACCTGTTGTCCATTTGAATTCTCATCCATTTTTCATAGCTGTTGTTGCATCATCATATTTATACTCTTCTTCTCCTTTAGTGTACGATGTTGATTCCTTTCTCAAGGTTTCTTATAAAGTTCTAGTTTCCTGAATGAACATACTTCCATTCGAGACACAGTTGTTTGGGGAAAAACTTCCCTTGAGAACCACAAGGGTTGTAGTTCTTTAAAACAAAACTGTTCTCAAGACGTTGATAGAAAATAATACACCACAAATAACATTTTAAATTCTGTTGCTAGAATCACATGACATCCACAATGAGGAAGAGGCATCACACCCAGAGAGTGCCATAAAGGCCACATAATTCTGTTACGGAATGAACATACTTCCATTTCCGACTACTGGAGCAGTCGTTTGGGGAAAAACTTCCTTGAGAACCACAAGGGTTGTATTATTTAAACAATAGTGTTCTTGACTTTGATAAAAAATAATACACCACAAGTAACATTTAAAATTCCGCTGCTAGAATCACATGACATCCACTATGAGGAAGAGGCAGCACACCCAGTGAGTGGCATAAAGGCCACGTTACTAATAGACAATCTTGGCAACTTATTGATTAGTTTTAAAAATTTTATTTCTGGATTCATTATATCTATAATTTGTACTTTTCCAGGTTGTTAGACAAGAATTTGTGTGAACTTTATTCTCTTCTTTATTATCTCTGCTCCTCGATCTTCACTACGCCATCATTTTCTCAATTTTTCCATAATTTTGTTCCATCATTTGCTTTGAATAAGGTTTGCTCTAATAAGTGTTTTGGTAGTTAACAATGGCACTGTGATTAATTAGATATCACTAAAACATGTAGGAAGTAAAGGGTATTGTAGGCTTTTAGTGTGTGGTTTAGTCCCACATAGCTTAGATATAAAGTTCTATGTGGTCTCACTCTCTATATATAGAAAGATAGCTTCTTTGTATCTTTAACCTATTATATTATAAATATTATCATTCATATTTTATATTTCTAGTTGGTATCAAAGCCACGGTGAGTCTTGGTGTTCGGCCACCGGCGATGCTACTCCGGTGCCGGTGGCCGGATTTCCTTCAAAGGTCAATTTTTTCTTCTTCTTTTGTTGTTTCCGTTATTTCTTTTGCGTCTAGTGCTGCTGTTTTGTTTTTCACGGAGTACTGTTCATAATTACTGTTCACAAAGTACTATTCATCGTTACTGTTCACAGAGTACTGTTAATCGCTACTGTTTATCGGGGTTTCTTCAGGTTTGCTGTTTGTGTTAATGGTATGCATCGCTCTATTCCAACTCTTTTTAGGGTTTTGTCTGCTTTGTTGATGTCAACTTGTCAAGCGCTCTTGTCAAGCCTTTTTTAATTAAGGCCAGCCCTTTCTAGGGTCTCGTTGCGTTGTTGATGTCATGCGTCATTCTTTTTAGGGTTTTATCTGCGTTGTTGTTGTCAACTTGTCAAACGCTTTTGTCTAGCCTTTTCAAAGGCCAGCCATTTCTAGGGCCTCGTTGCGTTGTTGATGTCATGCGTCATTCTTGTATATGGCTTTGTCCGTGTTGTTGCCGCATTTGTCAAACGGCTCCAATGCTTTTCTCCAGCCCTCTCTCCTTCTTTAGGGCGTTTTATGTGCTGCCACCATTATCTCTTCTGAGTTGCTACCTGTCTACAGTTTTTCTCGCAGTTGGTCATCCTGCCATTGGACATCTCTCTAGGTTTCATGGGGAATATGAGAGAACTTCTTTGTATTTCGAACTGACTTTTAGAGTCTGAAAGTTCAGCTTGAGGGGGAGTTTAGGAAGTAAAGGGTATTGTAGGCTTTTAGTGTGTAGTTTAGTCCCACATAGATTAGATATAAGTTCTATGTGGTCTCACTCTCTATATATAGAGAGATAGCTTCTTTGTATGTTTAACCTATTATATTATCATTCATCTTTTATATTTCTAGTAAACACAAAAAAGGTAAAAACAAAAACGTGATGGATATTCATAATATAATTTATCTCTGCATATATGGAAACCAGTTGTACTGTTGCTAACTAAAACAAATTTATGAGCCTGGAGTATTTTCACCAACCTTTTCTATCCATTGGGGTCAGAGTTTTGGACCTTGTAGTCTTTTTACTCACAAAAGTATAGTACGAACCCATTTCTTCTCTCTTGCAAAAAACAAACTCAACAGCACCTTGAAAGAAGTTAGAGAATCCTGTTTAGTTTGATATCTCCATCAATTCTTTGAAAGCCCTGTGCTTCCTTTATCAGTATGTATAGTATTAAGGAGAACCCTGTTTATTTTGATATCTCCATCAATTCTTTGAAAGACCTGAGCTTCCTTTATCAGTATGTATAGTAATAAGGAGACTGGGCATGTCTTTTTAGTTCGACCTGAAACTCTTCATCATACGAAGTTGAACGCAGCTGAGCCTCTGGTTTTAGTCTACACTTAAATATTGCAAAACAAAATGCAGAAGAAGATCAGCAATGAGCTCCTTAAAGTGTGATCAGGAGAAGCTCCCTAGACCTAGAGTTGGATGAAATGGCAAAAG
The DNA here is from genome assembly GCA_013358455.1 of Thalictrum thalictroides. Classification (NCBI taxonomy): domain Eukaryota; kingdom Viridiplantae; phylum Streptophyta; class Magnoliopsida; order Ranunculales; family Ranunculaceae; genus Thalictrum; species Thalictrum thalictroides. Next base: position 15,195 of record JABWDY010029040.1, on the reverse strand, counting down.
TAATGTGGTGGTGCAATTTTACTTGAAACCTTGACGAGACCATTCCATTAATGAATTTTAATAGTTCCCAAAATCATACTCAGGTCCCTCCAAAATAATTTGATTGGCTTGTATGTTTGTGAGCTTGCTCCACTAAACATGTAACCTGTGGCTTATCAGGTAATGTATCATACAAGTGGCTTTTTGGAAAAGAACAGGGATCCACTGCACTCTGATTCCATTCAACTTCTCTCAGCCTGCAGCTGCCAACTGCCTCAGTTGTTTGCCTCAAACATGCTTAATGTGTCAAAGAAGCTAGTAAGTCCTTTGTTCCGTCTCGGAGATTTCCAGAAACAAAGTGTTGCAGCAAAGTTTAAGGTAAAAATTCCAGTTCATACATCATGCCGTCTTTTTTGTTTAGTCATTGTTCAGAGGTTGCCATGTTATTGCATCTCTACTAATTTACTATGGAAGTGAAACATGATTCTTGTTTCTGACAAAATGATCTTATAAATGATGAAGTCATGCACGGAGGGAAGTTGTGTAGGTATCTAGTCAGTCCTTTGACTGCACACAGATCCTCCATTTTAATCTTTCTTGTTTTTTTTTTTTGTTTTTTTTGTTGTGTTTAATGCTTTAGTTGATATGTATGCCAATTGGGCAATCTTGGATTCCAAAATCTAAAATAATATGCACTATATTAGTGGATCTTTAGTGTTTCAGCATTGCATAGTCCAGTGTACATCTTCAAGTAATAATTTGTCTGCAAGTTCTTACGATATCTCGATTGCTTACACAAGTAAACTATGCTTGTAGGGTCAATTATTCAAACTGATGCAGCGGTTGGAGAATACAACACCACACTTTATACGCTGCATCAAGCCAAACAGTAAGCAACAACCAGGGATATATGAGAATGATCTTGTTCTGCAACAGCTTAGATGCTGTGGAGTTTTAGAGGTTGTCAGGATCTCAAAGTCTGGGTTTCCAACACGACTTACACACCAACAGTTTACCAGAAGGTAGTACTTGGAAGTTTTTTAGTTCTTTATTTTCACATGAAAGATTACAATTACATACATGTACCTCACAAAAAAAGCCAAACCAGCTCTAGGCACATACATAACACATGCACCGATGCATGCGTACACACAAATACTCCATTCGACTCTTTGAAAGCAAACATATTTGTCTGGTGTGTTTTCTGCATAAGACGACACCTTATTGACACCCTTCCACTCGCATATCTAGGTTGTTGGATGTGACCTGCAGAGGTACATAGGGTAGAATCATGAACATTTCAACTTCTGTGCATTCTAGGCAGATGGCCATCATTTAACCAAATCTTCACTCCCTCCCCCAAGAGAAAGAAAATGTATGACAGATTGACAGGAGACTACTTGGGGAAATAAGTTACAGGGAAGGTTTCTTGGTGAACATTAATGGTTAAAATAGCTTTTAGGAGCAGCAAATAAAACCCTACCCTGTACAGTGATCATCATTTGCGTCTAGTTTTCTTCCAATGATGATAAAAATCTCAACACTGGTTCACTTAGAGCTTTTGATGCTATCTTGGGGATCAAGTTTTTTGATCAGTTGAACTTGACTGAATTCATGGTTCTACACGAGTGATACGAAGCATTCAATCCACGTTTTTCTCACACCCTATTTTCCTTTTTTTTAGGTATGGGTTTCTTCTCCTGGAGAATGTCTGGCTTCAGGATCCATTAAGCATATCAGTAGCCATTCTTCAGCAATTTAATATCCATCCGGATATGTATCAAGTTGGTTATACAAAGTTATTTTTCCGAACTGGCCAGGTGAATCTCTTTTCCATAAATTTCCCATTCTTCTTCAATCTTTGCAAATGTGAGATGAAAGATGTCAATTGAGAGTTTCGCCATGAGTTGTGTACTTTATTCTGAAACCACTGAGTTCTTTCCTTGGAGTAACTTTGAACTTAAAGAGATGTAGGATTAGATGTTCATGTACCTTCCTCTAATTGGAAAATTACTTATAACGGGCTATAGACATGGCTTTAAATTTAATGCAGTCAGAAGCAGTATTCAAGAGCTTCTTGTTTCCATTTTCTTGGCCTCTAAGAAGAATAGGAAATTCTGAATCGTACGCTTCATTTGCAATATCATAAATCCAACTGAGAAATCTTAAAAACTTTAAAACAGTGGAGTAAATTTTCAGCAGATTGGGAGATGTAAATTCTTTTAAAGACTAAATTTATCTTTTACAGCATCAAATCAGTTAACTTATTTTCATTATTTTCTTTCTAAAGTTTAGAGGTTTAACATGTAGCATATATAACTGAAGTAGAGTTAGTAAAATTTGCTCTCGGTAGGTATTTCTAGGAACCCATATCAATACTGTATTGTTATTACTCCCTCTGTCCCAAACTGTTGGTCCTTAATTAAACACCCAACTTTTAAAGGGAACTTCATTTATTGCACATAAAATTAACCATATTTCCAAATTTGCCCTCATTTATTGTCATTATCTTTATTGTAATAATGGGTTTAAGTCGTACTCTAATTTCAAGAAGTGTAATCTAGGAAAAATAAAGCAAATTTGCCTAATTAATGAGTATTCAAATGTGGGAAGTAACAACCATATTGGGACAGCCGCAAAAGGAATACATGACTGCCAATTTGGAACAAAGGGAGTATTATTTTTTTATTCAGTATTATGATTCTCGTTTACCACAATTTCCTGATGTCGTTTTGCATTGGCTGGCTTATAGATTGCTGCATTGGAGGACGCAAGAAAGAGAATGCTGCAAGGCATACTCATGATTCAAAAGTGTTTCCGTGGTCATCGAGCTCGTTCTCAGTTTTATGAGCTGAAGAGAGGAATCTCTATATTGCAGTCATGTAATGCTGATGGAATCATTCTTATTATTGTTAATTATTGGGTTAATTTGCTTGTCTGACTAGTTGAATATATATGCACACAGTTATCCGCTGTGAAAATGCAAAAAGGGAGTACGAGCTCTTGATAAATAGGAGAAAAGCAGCTTTTCTAATACAGAAACATCAGCAAAAGAGGATTGCACAGAGAACACTCGATGATCGGCAGCAGGCAGTTATATGCTTGCAGTCTGGTAGCTTTCATTTTTCTTAATGGAATAATTATGTACGTTTCCACAATCATATAAGACATTTTTTCTTTTATTCTCTCCTTTCTGTAGTAATTAGAGGTTGGTTGGTTCGAAGGAATATTCACAAGATGCAAAAGCATAAAAATTCAAATCATGACATCAGAAACATTGGAAATCAACAGAAGAGTCCAGATCTTAAGGTACTTATTCAAAAGCCTTGAGGTATTCGTATTAGTGTGAGAAAAGATCATGCAAAGAAATATTTGGGCGGTTGTAACTATTTGTTGGTGTAAAAAACTTAAAAGTAGGGCAGACTGGCAAAGGTTAATTGTTTTAGGTCTCCAATAGTTAATTTGAGTTGACTTCTATTTATTGTTTATTGGAAAAACTATTTTTGATGGTAAGATAAAGCCTAGTACAAATGTACAATGCACGAAGAGAGAGGACGTGAATAGAAAATTCATGGTAAAAATATACATCTCATTAAGAACGGATGTGGTAGTTAGTATACAAGGTGGATAGAAATTTTCATCATATAAATTTACTTCTCACCAGGCCCTTTTTTAAAATTGATAGTTAGCTAGCTTGTCTTCTGTTTTTTCAAATGTGTCACACTTTGGGATTTGTTCGGGGCTTTTCCGGATCATGCATGCTGTTTAAGATACATGTTGAAATTAAAATGACAAGGCATGTGTAGAATCTCCCATCAATGTTACATGATGAGATCTCATTGTATTATAGTTTTCATATATTTGATCAGGGCAATGTAATACTAGGAATGGATATATCTAGAAGAACAATTGCAATGTGGGTTCCATGTTCCTCCTTGCATGTACACTCAGAGTTTCTTTATTGTTAAAATATAATTGCATTTCATCTGTTGCCCAGAATTCCGTTGAGCATGTTCTCATCCAGTCGTCAGTTTTAGAAGAACTCCAAAGACGGGTTTTGAAGGCTGAAGCATCGTTTAGGGGAAAGGAAGAGGAGAACTCCCTATTGCAGCAAAATCTAAAGCAATTACAGGCAAGGTGGTCGGAGTATGAAACAAAGATGAAATACATGGAGGAGAAGTGGCAAAAACAGATGATATCTCTGCAGGTAGCTCACTTTTCATTGTTTTACTTCTCTTATCTTCTCAAAAGAGAAAATAATTTCTTGCTGTTTAGAGATATAATAATCTGGCAGGCTGGCAGTGGTTTTTCATTTTGTTATTTATGTTAAAAAATGCAAATAAGATGAATTTTGTGACTATTGAAATGGGACTACTCTACAACATCGTCTATATTTTTCTTTATATTACTTTAATGTCCTAGAAATTTAGTTGAACTAAATTATACTTTTTGAAAGAGTTAATAAAAGCTTTGTACATTACAACAATTTTTGAATGTTGTGATGACAGTTTTGCTGCCCAATATTCTCTTCTCAGTTTAGAAGGCACATCAGAAGTTGTAAATTATACAATAGCATTTAAAGAGTATATTTGATTTTGTTCCTGAAATTCTGTGAAATTACAAATCTGCCACAGAAATAGTTATAAAATTGATTAATGAGGTTGCTCTTCTGACATCACTAAGTGTCCATATGGCGGTAAAACTGTCGTAGGTGAGTCTAGCGGCAGCTAAGAAGAGTCTTGTTGCTGATGACACCCCAAAACAACCTTTGAGGTTTGATGCCTCTCCCGTGCTTCACTATTATGACTCTGAAGATACAATTTCAGTGGAAAGCCACACTCCCGAGGAAAGCACACTTGCTAAAATGTCAAATCACACTCCTGATACTGGAGCAGGGCAAGAAACCAATGTTGGTCTCAGTGGAGTCAGCCACCTAGTGAAGGAGTTTGAACAACAGAGAAAGGTGTTTAATGATGATGCAAGGTTTGTCATCGAGCTCAAATCAGGACATTCAGAATCGAGTATGAATCCCGAGGATGAGCTTCGAAAGCTTAAGTTCAGGTTTAGGGCATGGAAAAGAGATTACAAGGTTAGATTGCGAGAGACAAAGGCAACACTTCATAAACTTGGTAATGTAGAAATGGAGAAAAGTCGTAAGAAATGGTGGGGAAAAAAATCTATAAGAGGGTTATAGTAGAATGGAGATAAGCATAATATTGACCAGCCAATGTAGAAATCTGTTCAAAATAGAAACACATCAAGTGGTGTCTCAAATTGAGTACGGTTATCAACTAGCCATAGATCTACTTGTGATGAATTCATTGGTCCGGTGAACTTGAAGGGGTGTTTGTTGCCTCTTCCACCATTTCTCCTTGGAGCAGCTACTGGAATTTTGTTTATAATTATGTACATTTAGTGTTCTAGGCTTTTTTGGGAGGTTCTCACTTAGGTGCCTCTGCGCTTGTTGTAAAATGTTTCCAATGTTTCCATGGATAATGTAACCTTGCTAATATTTAGTATATAGCATATAAACACCCTTTTGATTTGTCATGTCTGGGCAAAGGTCGATGGTTTTGGCTTTGCTGAAAGACATAGTTTATAGGGTAATATCCCCAAGAAAACTCGACTTGAGTTGCTTTGCACCCCTTGTCAGGTTCCTTCTTCCCAAACAAACCCTTACCCCACTTCTTCCTATTTGTATAGGACTGAAATGCCCCTAAGTAGTAAGTACAACAGATTTGTTGTCACCATCAAAACAGACCTTTATCTAGTTTTCTACTTTCTACTCTATAATCAGTTTCTGTAAGCATTAATGACTGCAACAACGACAATGAAACTATTTCAAGCCGTTGGATTAAATTGTATACACGTAGATTCTAATGGAACAAATATTTATCCTCTAAACAAAGCCAAGTTTTCTTCTAATTTGCAAAAGACAAAACAGACAGTTATCAACTCCCTAAAAATTAGTTTTATATGTCTGAAAGATCTTCATCACCCCCGTCATCTTATTATTTTCTTTAAAATCTTGAAAACCTTGATCTTTTTTGACTTAGATCATAACCCTTTGTTCTACCAACCAAGATGTCAAGGAAAAAAATGGAAATCAAAAGCTCTAAACACCAAGGATGAGCACATCAGCATGAAATCAGGTATGATCCAGTAAATGTTGTTCAAGTTTCAGCCCGTTTTTTGTTCAATCACAAGTGTTTTTTCTCACCATAAATATGGTATCTTTCTAACCAAGTTTGAAACCTTATCACTATGAACAAAAGATATGAGAACTTCATAACTTCATAAGGGTTTGGTATAGTTGGTGACTTTATTACACTTTCTTTCATAAATACTAACAGTAGTATCCACGCTATGCTCGGACTCCTCTTCCAGGAAAATAGAGTGATAAAATATTGAAGTTAGATTGAAAATAAAAAAGGAGTTTGGATTGTTGGATCTTAGTGCAGATATTATTAGAATGATATTTTGAGTGAAGTCCCTGAAATTTAACCATCAGAATTGTAATCTCATACAATATTTTGAGTCAGTCCCTCAAAGTTGGCAGTCTGTATTGTGCACTCCCTATATTTTTTCTTGCAGATTTGATACCTCCTTAATGATTTGCTAAAACTGTTTTCCAATCCTTTATACACTTTATAATACATACTGCGAGGTAGGGCTTAAACTTTATCCAATTTGTGAAAGAAATATGTATATGCCCTTAGACGAGCCCTGTCCTCGCCCATATATAACAACCACTTTCTATAGACACAACTTGCCGTTGTCGCCATTAAAGATCTACCAAACATCATGTGTAACTCACATGTCGCCAACGAACTGTCAAATATACCAAAGGCTACCTAACTGACGAGTTATGGCATAATTCATCTCGCCTAACTCCTGAAAGCGTAGCTGATCCATACAGCTCGCTTTTGACTAAGTCAAGCTGATGACGTAAGCATAACTACTGCAGATAGGTGGTTACGATATTATCGGCATGATCTAAGTAACCACAATCCGAGATACTTGGTATCACTTGCTAACAATTAGCTAAGAGCCGTTATCTCTAAACTCTATATAAGAACTACGCATTGGCTTGATTCTGGATTAGGTTTTTCTCTCACTCCAGATACGTAGGCAACATTCAAACACTTGATTGCTCAACCATTCTCAAACCATAAACACCATCTTCTTCACTCCTAATCATCTTCTCCGATCATCATCTAAAACGGGCCATCTGTTGGTCTATGTGAATACTTACTGTATTTACATTGGCGCCGACCGGTAGTGGAACGGATATCTAACTACGAAACGGGAAGAAAGTCACACAAGTTCCATTTTCTTTGCTTCAGATTTCCAAGTTTCATATTCTTTCCTCCAGATTTCTAATTTGCATAACTCCATCATGTCTTCTGATTCACCAATCCCTGACACTTTGGAGTCTCTATCTTCCAAGATTAATATGTAGAGTGAAATCATTAAATAGCTAGTAGCTAAAAACTTGGAATTGAAGGCTAGTGCCGGCCAGGGATCTCAACCCACAGTTTCTGAAGGGGACACGGCCAACCAAGTAAGTAATCAGAAAGGCAAGGACTTTATGGCTGATCTGCAAGCCACAAATGAAAAGCTCATCCAGTTACAAAAAATGATGGACAAAGCTCCAACCAACACGAACAACTCGGCACAGAAGGTCGCATTCACTTCTCTTGACAAATTCAAAAATGAACCTTTAAGCGAAGACCTTCTCATTCAAGAACCGCCTAGACATTTCGTGCCTCTAAAGTTCAAAACTTATGATGGCAGTTCTGATCCCCTTTACCACATCATGCAGTTCAAGACGAGTTTGGCACTCTGGCCGAAGTGTAAAGATATTTTTTACAGGATGTTCGCTGCATCATTGCGAGGAAATGCTGTCGAATGGTACCACAAGCTTCCTGAACACTCGGTTACTTCATATGAGCAGCTTGAGTCACTATTCGTCACTCAGTATATTCACAATAAGACTCGCAAAATAGAGATCACAGAGTTATTCCGAATGAAGCAAGGCGACAGGGAGTCGACAAAGAAATTCCTCAAAAGATTCAAAGACGAGTGTCTCAAAGCTGACTCGCCAAGTGAGGACACCTGTCTACTCGCCTTCACTGCAGCCTGCAGCAGGACCACGCCCCAAGGCAAAAACATCATACTTCATCCACCAAAGACTCTAGAAGATCTGTATGTGACAGCCGACAACTACATTCGGCTAGAAGAAGCTGTAAGCAGAGATGAACATGTCACCTCAGTAGACACAGTTAAACCTGCTTACAAAAAACCAAAGTCAACATACACATCTGAGAAGTCGCAATTATCTGGTAAGGATAAGCGGCCTCGTAAATCTTCTCCAAACCCATTTAAGCTGCCTTTTTCCAAGTTATTTGATGCCATTAAGAATGAGCCATTTTACCATCCAAAGATTTATGAACTCGAAGCAATAGCTGACAAACCATTCTGTAAGTTTCATAAGGTACGCCATCATGCTACTAATGATTGTCGAGCTTTCATTAAGTACAGTATGAAGCTGAAGGATAAAGGTCACTTGGATGAATATCTCGCCAATAATGCTGACAAAGGGAAAATAAAACATCAAGCTGAGAAGCGTAAGCGGAGTCCATCACCTGATAATGATGGGGATAGGCAAGTCATCAATGTCATAACCGACTCAGGCCCCTCCAACTGGACTTCCCGCCAGAAGAAGCAGAAGATTGGTCATATTCATCACACTTTCCAGTTAACTCACAAGGCAAACATCGCCAAGCAGAAGATAGGACCCAATGCAATGATATTCTCTGATTGGGATCTCAAGAAGGTCGCCATGCTGCACAACGATGCTCTCGTTGTCCATGTCAACATGGGTAACTTCACAATGAAGAAGGTCCTGATTGATCCAGGTAGCTCTTGCGACGTGCTTTTTACCCGCGCATTCAGTCAGATGAACATGCCCAGCACTGTTCTGAGTGAACCAACTGTTCGCCTTTTCGCCTTCAACTCAACTGAAACAACAGCTATAGGCGAGCTCACACTGCCTATCTCTATTGGTGAAGGAAAAGACAAAGTTGAAGTCAATCAGCTCCTGCATGTCCATGACGTACTAGCACAGTTCAATGTCATTTTGGGAAGAAAGTGGATCCATAAAATGCATGTTGTTCCATTAACTCTGCATCAGGTTTTTAAGTTCCCTGACCCCAACGGAATCATGGAACTACGAGGCGATCAAATTGAAGCTCATGGCTGCCTCGCCATTCCTGAAGTTATTCCACTCCCCAGAAGGGAACATGGAAGTTCATCCAAGACTGTCAAGCTGAATGTGCCAATGCTCGACAAGCCAGCACCACCTGTGATCATAGCTTCGGCACCAGAAGCCGAGCAGCTCATGCTGAACTCGCCCAACCTAGCATCATCAAAGGTTAGTACCAGCGAGACTTCCGAAGTTTCTTCTGATGTTATCATGCAAGTCGCCCCACCTGAAATTGAAAAGGGTGAGCAAGTCAATATCGGTATTGAGACCGATCCTAAATTTGTCAATGTTGGGGCTAACTTGGACCCGCTGTCAAGGTCCTGAAAATGAATAAAACGATTTTTACTTACTCGTATGTCGATATGCCTGGTATAGATCCTAATATTGCATGCCATAGATTACAAGTAAATCCAAAACAACGACCAATTAAGCAAAAAACTCGCAAAATAGCAGCTCATCTCGAAAAATCAGTAAACGCAGAAATATAAAAATTAAAAGATGTTAATTTTATTCGCGAGGTGAATTATCCAGATTGGTTCGCCAATATTGTAGCAGTGTTAAAACCAAATGGAAAAATTAGAGTATGCATTGATTTCACAGACCTCAACAAAGCATGCCTTAAAGATAGTTTTCCTTTACCTAGAATAGATAAGCTCATCGACGCCACTGCGGGTCACGAGTTAATATTTTTAATGGATGGTTACTCGGGCTATAATCAAATTAAGCTCGCAGAAGAAGACCAAGAAAAATCTGCGTTCATTACTGAACAAGGAACGTACTGCTACACAGTAATGCCATTCGGCTTACGAAACGCAAGGGTTACATATCAAAGATTAGCCAACAAAATGTTCCACGACATGATAGGTGATACCATGGAAGTTTACGTCGACGACATGATCGTCAAAAGTAAACTCAAAGAATCCCATGTATCCGACCTAGAAAAAATGTTCAAAAGACGTCATCAATACAATATGAAGCTAAACCCTGAAAAATGCCTCTTTGGAGTCGCATCAGGTAAATTTCTTGGTCATCTCATTACCCAACGAGGTATTGAAGCCAATCCAGAAAAGATCAAGGCAATTATTGAAATACCAAATCCAAAAACAAAAAAGCAAGTGCAAAAATTAAACGGAATGGTTGCCGCAATGAATAGATTCATTTCGCGAGCGACAGATCGCCAAAGACCATTCCTACAAATCCTCAAAAAAGGATCAAAATACGAGTGGACTGAGGAATGTCAAAAGTCATTTGACGATTTAAAACTATACCTCACCACTCCACCAGTTATAGCGGTACCCCAACATGAAGATGTATTAGGTCTTTACTTGGGAACATCCGACCATGCAATAAGTGGCGCACTATTTCGAAATGAAAATAGTGTCGAACGACCAATTTATTTCATTAGTAAAACTCTGGTCGCTTCCGAGACCAGATACTCCAAAATCGAAAAAATAGGTCTCGCCCTATTATTTGCATCAAGAAAACTAAAACCATACTTTCAATCACACAAAATACGAGTCATCACAGATGCTCCACTCCAACAAGTACTTGAAAGCAAAAACAAATCCAGTAGAATGGCAAAATGGGCCCAAGAATTGGGCGACCATGAACTATTATTCGCACCAAGAAATAGCCAAAAAAGACAAGTCATCGCAGATCTTTTGGTCGACTACCCTACTGACGACATTTCATGGGTACTTGATACGGAAATTAACGAGCCCATCATCAAACATGAGCCTACATGGAGATTTTATGTAGATGGATCCAAAAATAGCAATGGTGCAGGGATAGGAGTTACACTCATATCCCCTAAAAACGTCGTCATCGAAAAATCAATCCGATTAAACTTCTCATCGTCTAACAATGACGCTGAATATGAAGCTTTCATTGCAGGCTTATTAACGGCAATGCAATTACACATATCCGAATTACAAATATATAGCGACTCTCAGTTTGTAGTCAACCAATTAAGTGGGGACTATGAAACAAGAGAAACAACACTAAAACGATACCTCGACTACACTAGTCAGTTACTTGCAAACTTTAAAACCGCAAACATTCAACATTTATTACGAGACGACAACAAACATGTAGATTGCCTCACATATCTAGCATCTCATATAGACAATGACTCACCCCGTGTGATTCAAGTCGACATACAAAACAAACCTGTATATTTAACAAATATACACAAAGTATGTGAAATATCAGATTTCGTTGATATTTTTCAACAAGAAATCGATGAGTGATGGATGGGTCCAATCATTAAATTCTTAAATGGTGAATTCGCAAATGACGAAATTGAAATCAGATGAACATATACATATATATAATCAAGAAACATACTAGGGTTAAGGTTAGCAACATAAACATATATATAATCAAGAAACATCAAGAATTAAAACTATCACTCATATGAGATATCAACATGAAGCTCATCATACCATGTATGCACAAACATATAAGCATATGTAAAAACATAAAGCATATAAAGCATACACAACCATCAACCTCTATATTCATATATCTCTTCTCCCCCTATTTGTCAAAAGTTGACAAAGGGTCCCTGCTCAAACATAGAAAAGATCCCAAGTGATGTCCTACTATGAACATACACTGAGAACATGCTGCAAGGAGAGTTAGCATAACCATACAGATATCCAATTGAAAACACCAATTGATAAAGATATGAGGTATCAGGGTTAGCCAACAGAGATACATGATAACATGCTACGCACACACAACATGTTATATATATAAAAAAAGTGTGAAACATGAACTGATGTGTACCACATATAAACATACCAGGGTATCATCAAAAGATATAAAGAACATAAACCCTGAAAACATGTATATATGCACCATCCATAGCAAGGACATAAGATATAACAAGAATAAAACAGACATATCATGCTAAGGAATGAAAACTGATACCAACTGAGATAAAGCATAAAAACATGGAAGCAGTTTCTCAACATACACATCAAGATATAAAAAACATACCAACTGATACAACATCAACTAATATGAAAACAACCAAAACAGAGCATAAACAAAAAACAACCTAGACCTCGACAAAACTGACAAGGACTCCTAGACGACCTCCACAGGGGGACCTAATTAAGATTATGTCGGTCATCATTGATCCTTGTGTGAAACTCATCAAACACTACTCAAGCACCCGAGCTACCTGCATAACTGTGATCATCCTGAAAACACATAAGCGTTAGTATCTATTTACCTTTGTTTGTCTCCAGACCTCCTCAAGGCGAGCATTGGTTGCAACATCTGCCCCTGAGCTGCCATAGAAAGTTGCAATGATATTCTTTTAGACACGTACTATGCCTTTCAGTCACGTACCTCAAATCCATCAACAGAGTACCTCTTTCATGCTTGATAGTTTACACACATTGGATCTCAGTTTCGGGTCATCTAGGACACAACCAATGCATGCAACAAGATATATCATCATGAAAGACATACATGCATAGCATGGCAAACGCATGAAACAAGATATAACATGAAACATATAAACATGCGAAGACAAACACATAACCATAGGATAACAAGGAAGGTACTCAAAAACAACATTTATCACATAAATTCAAAGAACACATTAAGTGTGCCCATCACATAGGAATGACATGATCTCCAATCATGCCCCGAATGCGCCGACCACAAAAAACTGGTGGTCTCCACTCGCATCAAAGACATACCGACCACTTCCATTGATGTTCACTCACAGAAGCAAAAACATGATAAACCTTACTTAAGCCATGATCATGATAGGAATGCGTTACCAACTCGAGAAACCTTTTCATATCATGAAGTGACAGGCTTAAGAGATTAACTATCAGCACATCTTCTTCTTGTTACCTGAAACACTTAGGATATGAATGTGAAGCGCTGTATATGCATATAAGTAATACAACGAAGTAAAACTCATATAAAAACTGGCATTGCACTTATCAACCAGAGTGACAAGCTGCCTACGTACCCCAAAGCACAAAGAAATAACAAAGGGGTACAGGGGATCAAACGCCTCGTAGTTCGGTGAAAGGGTCCACTTGGCACACAAGTACTAGTGAAGCCTACCTAGAAGAACTGACTCATCAGGAAAATGTAAGCATCCCTATAGACGCCCTGAGATAGTAATATCTCTGGTTGTCAAGAGGCTTGGTGAGAATATCAGCCTTTTGATGAGTAGTGTCAATATTCCAAAGAAATCACCTTGTCCTCAACAAGTTCTCGAATGAAATGATGTCGAATATCAATATGTTTCGTTCGAGAATGTTGGACATGATTCTTGGAAATATTGATGGTGCTGGTGTTATCACAAAATAAAGTCATGGTGTTCTGAGTGATACCGTAATCAGCAAACATGTACTTAAGCCACATCATTTGGTTGCAACCACTGCCGGCAGCCACGTACTCTGCTTCACCAGTGGATAGAGAGATGCAGGTTTGTTTCTTGCAGTGTCATGCTATCAAACAATTACCAAAATAGAAACAACCACCACTAGTACTTTTTCGATCTTTTACACATCTAGCCCAATCAGCATCAGTATACCCCTTGATTCTGCAGTAGCCTGCCACATCAGCAGAGGTCTCGAAAGGATACCATAATCCTAACCCGAGTGTCCCACGAACATATCTGATGATCTTCTTAGCAGCGATCATATGAGACTCTATTGGTTGTGCCTGATACCGTGCACACACTCCCACACTGTAAGCTATGTCAGGATGACTGGCTGTAAGGCAAAGAAGACTTCCAATCATACTACGATAGTAAGTCACATCAATATTTTTGCCCAGCTCATCCTTAGAGATCTTACTGTCTTTGCTCATAGGAGTCTTCGTAGGTGAAGCTGACTCTAGATCAAACTTTTTACACAAGTCTCTGGCATACTTGGATTGACTGATGAAAAGACCTTTATCAGTTTGATTGATCTGCAGCCTTAGGAAGAAGTTCAGACTTCCTTCCATACTCATCTCGAATTCTTCTTTCATGAGAGTAGTAAACTCATTTACCAACCTCTGATTTGTAGTACCAAACACAAGATCATCAACATAGACCTGAACTATCAGCACATCCTTCTTGTCTTTCTTGACAAATAAGGTCTTATCGATACTTCCTCTAGAGTACCCCACTGAAATCAGAAATGTGGATAACCTCTCGTACCAGGCTCTGGGAGCCTGTTTTAGTCCATATAAGGCCTTGTTTAGTTTGAACACGTGGTTCGGATGTTTCGGATCCTCAAAACCTTGGGGTTGTTCCACATAAACTTGTTCGTTTATAACCCCATTCAGAAAGGCACTCTTTACGTCCATTTGGTACAACTTGAATCCCAGATGACAAGAAACGGCCAGAAGAAGACGTATAGATTCCAAGCGAGCAACAGGTGCAAAAGTTTCTTCAAAGTTAATCCCCTCAACTTGTGTGTATCCCTGAGCCACGAATCGAGCCTTGTTCCTGACAATCACACCATTCTCATCAACTTTGTTCTTGTAAATCCACTTGGTTCCAATGACATTTTCACCATGTGGTCTCTTTACTAATTCCCAGACATCATTCCTCTGAAATTGATTTAACTCCTCTTGCATAACCTCAATCCATGTAGGATCAGTAAGAGCATCCTTCACATTCTTTGGTTCAACTTGAGAGGTAAAGCACATGAAAGAGATTTGTCGCTCTAACTGTCTCCTGGTTTGAACTCCTTTGGTGGGATCACCAAGTATCTGAGAACCTGCAACTTCTCCATAGACAGTCGGATGTTTGATAATAGGTTCAACACTTATAGGTTCCTCATCATGAATGGATGTTGCATCTGATGAGCTATTGGAAATGATCTCAGGATGACGTTCTTCACTGGGTGTACTGATGGATGGTGTAATGCGAGGAAAGACTGATGCTGTAGGTGGTAGAGGTTCTGAATCATCATTGGTAC
>JABWDY010029033.1:12078-22574 GCA_013358455.1 Thalictrum thalictroides | reverse complement strand
CAACCCTAAAAAAAATTCTACGAGGCTCTTATCTTCTCTGATGCCCTCCTCTTCTTTTGGAATATTTTTTTTATGTCCAATCAAACAACCAAAAACTTTCCCACACAAAATTTTCCCTCAATTTTTATGTCCAATCAAACAAAAAAATAGTAAAAATTATTTTATGTGGAATATTTTTAGCTTAAAAAATCATCACTAATAATTATTACCACCAATCAAACACACCCTTAAATAAAAGAAAAGAATTTACTTTACTTTGGTTGGGGACAAAGGCAGATACAAGTTGCACAAATTAATAAATTGGAACTTAAAAACAAATAGACAAGACTGATATGATAATATTGTGTGGTACATAGAGTTTTATATTTTTTTGCTGAACCCAGTGTGGTACATAGAGTTGCGCAGTACTGTCTAGTGTCTACTAGTTATAAGATTGTACCTTTATAAAAAAAAAAGTTATAAGATTACTGTATCAGTATAATTATGAAAGGGATTAAGGCGAACTTAGACTATTACAAAACCATCTTAAAACCCGTAAATTAGCAGTCTAGAGCACAAGGTGTTTGAAGCCTCCTGGTTTATATAGTGGACCAGGTTGCAGGTTCCCTTGGAAAGATCTTACGAATGCGTTGAGTCTCTATACATTACAAGTTAGAACCTAGACCAGCTAAAATATGTGACAATACTGAATGGAAATATATTGAATTTTTACATATAAAATCCACATGTTTGCAACCCCTAATCTAACAGTGTTTTCCAAATTTCAGACGTCTTCAGCAAGTAATTATCGGTACTCTGAAGCCCCTAGGTGTGTGCCTTCCAATCGCATCAGCTCCATCACCTTCCCTTTAGCTACAACAACTTTTGGTCAGCCAAATATTGGCTGCAAGAAGAATGCCAATATAATCTCTGAAATACAGATGAAATAAAGCATATTACAGAAGGACATTATGGCTGTAAAACACTCATCATTTTAATATTAATAAAGTGTAACTACAGAAGTAACACTAAAGTCAAATGAATGAAGTAACACTAAAGTGTCACCATGTTCATTTCCAAATCAAATGAATGAATTAACACTAAAGTCAGGAGTAATAAGAAAAACACAACCACTATTGCCAAGTGACCAATGCTCTAACCACTCGCAGCGCAGGGCTATGAAATAAACTGGCGAATTTTTGAAGTAACTCACAACCACAAAAGCATTCAGGTTAATGTAGATTACACCAACCAAAGTTGGTCACTTGCCTTGAATGTGACTTTGGAAAGCTACTAATATCCAAGGTGATAATTTTGTGTAAGAGCACATGCAGAAATTAGTAACAATTCCATCAATTAATTCTCAAGCAGGGCAGAGAATAAAAGAAACACAAATTTAATAATATGCATCCGAAGATTTATGAATTTGCAGGTTTATAAAACTTTAAATGTTGCAGAAAGGAATAATACTTGCAAGTTTCTTATACTCTAAATGCTAAATTCAATTACACAATTTGTGTCTCTGGCAAGCATTTGTAATTGTTTAATTTCAGTCTTCGGCATTTCTCCAGGATACCCATAATAAAAAGAACCCGCCGTCACTTCAATTGTCAGCTTGTCCATGACTTGCACTTTTTATCAAACCACACAATCATACATGCTTTGCTATCCATCTAAAATGCTGAATTTCTACCGATTTCAAGTGTGACAAAAAACATTTTGGAGTTGTTCTTATTATTCGACCTTGTCCTAGGTCCTTCAACCGAAACTGAGCCAACTCCCTATGTAAGAAAGCAAAATTATGATCTTCAAAATGGAAATGCCTTGAAGAAAGTTTAAGTTATATAAGCTTAAAAAACACAAAGGAGAAATATGGACTTACTCCGGGAAAGTAAATACATTCAATATCCGACATTCTAAGTAAATCTATGAATGCCCTACTATTTAATCTTGTTCTGCACCTTACTGCCAGATAGATCAAACGGGAAAATGCAAGCATTTGGGTCGAGAGACCTAGGCATGACAGACTCTAGAAATACACTATCAATCATCGATCAGTACCAGGAACCGACTAAACCTAACATTGAAATGCATCAACCATAACCTAAATATTTCTGATAAAATCTAGCAGTAGCTTGAACTTAGAGGCCCTCCACTCCTAATAAAGCACAGTAGCTTCCATGCCCGAAAACCACTCACTAAGCAAAGAATTGTGACACCTGAAAAACTCGTTCTGCTTCTAACATATTTACTATTACCAATAGCAACATGCATGTCAGTGAAAGAGTGATCTCCTCTTCCTAGACAAATTGACTCTACATGTTTGGTCATCCTCTCATGCGTCTTGACACTCCTACCGTTCTTTTCTCTGGACGCTCCTAGATGGTTGGCTGGTTTACAAGCGTATCTCACATTTAAGTATTTAACACATACAGGCCATAACATTGTAATTTTAACACGACAAAGCCAAGGACAAAGAGATGCTACAATCCATTTTCAATCGTTCATTATGAACCTTCAAATATTCCCAGGGTACTAATGTTTATGGAAAACGTGAAAATGAACGGAACATGGTTTACATTATAAACCTTAAAACATTCACAGGGTGTACTAGCATTTATGGAAAACATGAAAATGAACAGAAGATTGTCTTCATTATGAACCTAAAAACATTCACAGGGTGTACTAGCATTTGTGGTATGTTGTTTCATAAAGTATTGTCCATTACTCCAATAATCAGAAAGATATATTATTACAAGTACATTACTACATTGAGTTTGGGCACTGGGAGTTGTGTTTGTGACAAAAGAGCATATAAATATACTTTCAGAGACAATCCGGGAAAACAAAATACATATGTTACACATCTTAAGAAAGACCCACCCAAAAAATGCATATGATACGAGTTAATGCTGTACTTAAAGAAGTACCTTTCTCTTGCTCTTGAGGTCTCATCAATCGATAACACCCAACATTGCAGTGAAAGCCAATTGGATTCTGAAGTCAGTGATATACATCACTAAAAAAGATAGCCATCAATTAATCCTGCCTCCATAGAGTGAGAGATTTCATCCAATCCTTGCAAAGGTCAAAGACTAGACAGTTCCACTGTATAATGCAATCAGCAGGGCAGACAGATTGTAAAAAAGGCATGTCCAAAAGCTGAATTTCAAAATTGCATTTCCTGGTATCATTTTGCTCCCCACCCTTCCTTCCCCATGCTCTTCCATTTGTCCTTGAGGTCAACTGGCGTGCGAGTTTCATTAAATACATGACGACCATAGTCTAAAATACTTATCCAAGAAAAGTTTTTCCTGCCCTTAGATGCAAATACCTTCACAGCTTTCTCCAGCATTTCTTCCTCTTCATCAGTCCAAACAAGTTTTCTTCTCCTTGAAGCTGGCAATGCTGGATTTGATGAACACTTTGCTGGTTTATGATGATTTATTTGTGCCACGGAGACAATATTTGCTTTTTCTTGATTTAGGGTAGTTTCAACTGGACCTGTACTTAAATCACTAGCAGAATTGTACTGCGCATCAATATCCCTTCGCTGTATAACCGATTTCGGATATCGAAATTCAGTAAAAGGATTAGCCTTCTCAGTACCTACGTGGTGCGACTTACTAGTCTGACTCCCATAATTGACTTCTGAATGCCTATGTTGTTCAGTTTCTTTTCCGTTTTCAACCATCACTGAGTCATTACTTATACTTGGTTGAGGTCTAGGCTGACCAAACAGCTGATTTAGTTGATCTAATTCTTGATCTACGCGATCTAAAGTACTAATACAGTCGTCAACTGAAGTATCCTGGGAATCCACTACACTCTTCTTTTCTTGACAACCAATTCGTTCTGCACTGCCAGTTCTAGTCAATGAAACACCACTTGCCTCACCTATTTCTACCTGGAAATTTCCATTAGCATTTCCCTCCTCCACATTCTGAAATCCACATCTACCAACTTCTTTTCGCTCTACATTCTCCCTTTCTTTTGCAACAGCTGCATCATTTCTCCCACATTCCTGCGATTTACCCACCACTCTTAAACTTCTACTATCAATACATTTATCTTCATTCTCTACTACTTGTTGATTACTACAACTTTCCACACAACCTTCCCTACAATTTCCATTACTAAACTTATTATCTACTCTTTCTACTCTATCAGTGCTACTACAATTTAAGAATCTCGTAAGAGCTTCCTCTGCCAACTGAGCATTCTTCTTTGCAAAAATCAATTCTTTTTCAACTTGCTCAAACTCAAGTTTTGCGCATTTACACAAGCAATGAGGACATAAAAAGTTATCTTTATCATAATCCAAAAAATTTAAATTTGATTGCTTAATTGCTACTTCACAATCCTTACCATTACAAACCAAAACCTTCTCCCTGCTTTCTTCACCAACATCATTGTTTTCCTTCTGATTAGGCGGAGTTTGAGGTGTTTCGAGCACAATTTCAGAGTCTTCACTGTCATCTTCATTAAGATTAGCCATCTTATTGATTGCGCGGGAGAACATTGAGCTAGATTTGAGGGGAACCTTTGAAACCCTAGCTTTTGATGCTTGGCTTTTCGTTTTCATTGTTGTCGATAATGGAGTAAAGGGCATAAACCGGAAATATGGAGAATCGCAAGGTTAAAGAAAACGGCGATGAGACTCACTGAGTAATTACCTGTAAATCGGAGCGATTTCAGCTTTTTTCTTCACTCGACTCGTGGCGTACGTTAGAAGACAAAGCAGAGAAATCTTCCTTTAAATCTAAAAGATATTAACACGTGTTAAAATCTAATGTGTTATTGACAACGTGGCAAGATCTAACGATACTCACGTCTTGTCGTATCCGAAGCTAGCTCCCAAAAAAAACTTTTAAAAATATATTTTATTTCCCGCCAAATTGTGAGAGAAAAAACCGCAACCGCTTACCCTCCCTCGACATTCAACACCAACCCCTTTTTCTTCTTGAAGACTCTCACAAATTTCATATTTTTTTTTACTTTTCTACACCTAAAATACTATGGAAAAAGGTTATCCAATTCAAACGATGAAGATGGAACTCGAAACTCAAAACCCTAGTTCAAACCCTAACCCTAAAAATGTTTATCATATTGGAGGAATTCCAGTTGAATTTCCATACAAACCATATGGATCTCAACTTGCTTTTATGAGTAGAGCGATTGCAACGCTTGACCGAGCTGAGAAAGAAGGTCATTGTCATGCTTTACTTGAATCACCAACTGGTACTGGTAAAACCCTTTCACTTCTTTGTTCTGTTCTTGCTTGGCAACAAAAGTATAAATCCAAGAATCTCTATGCGAATCTCTCTCATTCTAAACCTGATCCTGAGGCTGTATTGGATCCCCTTGGGCATGGAGGTGGATTTGTACCTGAGCCTGAACCTTCAAGTAAGTGTTCTTTTTGTTTGGTTTGTGCCCTAATTTGAAAATTGAGAGACTGGGTATTTTTTTATTTTTGCTATAATTTGCATTGGTGGTGTTTGCTATTTAAAGTTTATGAATTTTACTCAAGATGCCTCTCCAATGGATTACACTATAACAGTATGTTAGAGAATCAATGTTTCCATCATTTTGGTGAGAAGTTGATACAGAGAGTTCAAGCGTATATATCAATAAAAGCTCTCATCTTTATTGGTTGGAGTGTGGACCATATAATCATTGAAGTATGAGTGTAGGATATGATCAAATCTCCTGTAAGTTACAAATCCTGCTTCCAGAGTAATATTTATAACCTAAGTGGTGGCACTCTCACCTATCTGATTTCAAACTAAGCATATATCTTTATATCATATCTGGTTATGTTACATTACACACAAAATTATTGTTTCTCAAAATAAGTCTTGATTGATGGATTCTGGTGGTTTTTCATGCCCATATTTATCAAGATGTATATAGCTGCATGGTCAGTCTGTGAGAAATAAATTTCATATTGACGTTATATTTGAGTGTGGCACTGGTGGACTCTTTCAAATGAGTTGCTTATTAGCCTTTATCATTCTGTAATTATAATTATGGTACATTCTTTCAAACTGAACTTGCGATACATGTTTCATGCATTCCTATCTTTGTACTTGATTCCCATAATTAATGACATTTGCACATAGATTGGATATCATATCCTACACTTCATGTTTCCAACAGAAATCATGCTGGAAGATCTAACTTGGTAGCCGATATAATCTTTCAGGTAACTTACCGGCAGAGAATGTAGTGCCAGGTCCTACTGCAAAGAACAGTGGAAATGATAAGAAAAAGAGTATACCTACCATCTTTTATGCATCGTAAGTTTCTTGTTAGTTTCAGATATCCTTTTTAGGGGTGATTGGATTGATCTTGTTGGCCATTGATTGAACAAAAGAAAATATGAACAGTGGCCATAGTTGGTATATTAAGCAAATATCAGTTTTATTAAAACTAACCATGTTGGATCAACCGAGATTATCTTTTATTGAGATATTATGTTATTGTCTTTGTTTTCTTAACCAGTAAAACTGAAGTCCATTAATTAATATATGGTTACAATCAATGAACACCATCTCCCACTTCATTAAGATGGTAACTGGGTGGAGATTATACATCCTTTACATCACTAAAGTATTCCAGTTATTTATTGCACATGAAATGATGGAATGTGATCCAAAAGTTATGACTAGCTTGTCCAATGATACAAATACAAGTGAAGGTTCTTATCTTGTTGTCTTTATTATTACTCTATTTTTGTTGATTGAAAGAAATCTTGGTTGATTGAAAGATATCTGCCCTCAAAAGAAAAAGATATATGTCTGATCATTATTTTGTTGGATATCATAGGAGGACACATGCACAGATAACCCAAGTCATTCGTGAATACCGCAAGACTTCTTATCGGGTACCAATGGCAGTTTTGGTATGGCTATTTAATCCTCTAGACTGCAATTTTTTCAAGTGGTTGTGTCAGCGATCTGTTATTTTTTCTTTCACATGTTTTATGCCAAAAAAGAAGTGAGAGCTATGTAGAGAGGTCTTTTATTTTGTTTCTCGTTCTCTCTGTTAGTGAAGATTGTGAGATAATACATAATTGTCAAACTTTTCATTTTCATACATTTGGATGCTATTTAGTAAAGCAGATTTGTATATCTGCCTGTCCATTACTGTACACTTCTAGAGGATAACCCTTCTTTCCCTTATTTTCTTATAATCTTTGGTACTTAGTTTTAAATAAACCTATTCCTTTCCAGGGATCACGAAAACACTACTGCACCAACAAAGATGTTGCTGAGAGGGATAACATTGATGAAGAGTGGTGCATTTCTAAACTCCAAAGCAAAATCATTGTCTCTTTTTAACCTGTTTGAACTCTGTTTGAATTTGAGGTTTTAATGTTTTCCAGTAAGTTACTTATGAAATCGAAGCCTGGAGACCAAGGATGCTTACAGTTCAGGTGACACTGCTTACTTTTATGGTCATGATCTTTGCATTGTCTCTTTTCTTGCGGATGGGACAAGATATACCTAACCTCCTTCGTGAACAGAAACGTGAATAAAGTTATAGGTCATTCAACCCTTCAGAAAGGTGGCTGCAATGAGGCTCATGATATTGAGGATCTGGTGAAAGTTGGCCGAACCGTGAGAGGTTAATTTCCATAGCCTATTGATATCTTAAAATGGATTAGTGTTACTATCAAAAGCCTAATGATATATGTTTGCTTGGTAGGTTGTTCCTATTTTGCAGCTCGTACTATGGCACAAGAAGCTCAACTAGTGTTCTGCCCATACAGCTACATCTTAAATCCTTCAATTCGGCGGGCAATGGAAGTAGATCTTAAAAATTCCATTGTGATTCTTGATGAAGCCCAGTATGCTCTTCATACCTATGCATTGATTTATTTGCAAATACTTAAAAATATCTATTTTTGTCTCTTGCCAGTAACAGTGATTACGAGAAAGTTCTAGCGGTTTCTACTTTGTGTTGACGACAAGATACTGTCAGTCGTGTAGTTTTTTACCTTTATCCTCCTGGGCTTTATACTTGACATTGTCTTAAAGACTATTTGGGATAGGCAATTAAGTAGGTGATAATACTATAAAGTTAAAATTATTTTCCATGCTTATAATCACTTCTACTAATAATAGGGGTAATAGCATACAATAAGTAACCACTAGTAGTGATAGTGAATCATAGTCCTTCATAGGTTATTATTTTAATCAGTAAAAGAATCACCTATGGTTGCTAAGAAATAATCACTGAAATGCCTCATTTCATGGCAAGATGACCCAACCTGCATGAAATACATGTTGATTAAGGAAGAGGCCATTATACTCTTAGGGTATTGTATTTTCTCATAAGTACTTGTGGAGAATCATTCCTTATAACCTTGGCTCTATGGTGTCTGAATATTATGGATAACAGTATAGTCAGGGTACTGAAAGGGAGTATAATTTTATGCTTTCTTTACTCTAGGAAATTGATAACAAACAATGTCTATTAAATTGTTGAGACGACTAGGAAAAGAACTTGGCCTTGAGTATGCATTTTATGATTGTTAGTGAGCATGCAGATACACATTGTATCCATGTTGTTATTTATATGCAAATTAATCATCAGATACGACTGGTTCTGAACACCATATTAGGTATAGATTTAACTGTCACTATTTATAATTTGACTATACAATTCTACAGCAATATAGAGGACATTGCACGGGATGCCGCTAGTGTGGACATTGAAGAAGATGTTTTATTTAGTAAGTTCTGCATTTTATTGCTTTTATATTTAAAATCTGGTGTAATATGGTATTTACTTTGGTAGATTCTTATGATAGTATTACATAGAGAACTGGAGCAACTGAGCTTTGTCGATTCTCTAATTTACCAGCCATTACATGAGATGATTGAGGTACTCTTTATCTTTCCTCACCCCACTTCTCCCATTTTTGAAATATTACTTGTTATGTTTGAGTGTTTAATTTTGTGCAGGGAGTCATAAGTTGGATTGGTCAGAGAAAAAATACCTTAGTGAAACGAGAGTTCCAGCACTACTCTTCATGGTTAGTTACTTCACTGTTGTATATTTTTATAAGACCTTCATTCTTTGATCAAATTGTCTGATCTAAAGCAAATGAGATGCTATGCATATGTTGTATTGTCATGCTTTCTGGGTGATCTTAAGATGATAAAATGTGCAATTCTGTGAATTTGATTACAAAGATTTTACAAACGCATTGAATTAAGCAGATGTTAGTTTGCTACAGTACCAATTAATTATTTTCAGTGCTACAACATTTTTTCTGTAAATTTTGTTGATTTTATGCATCTAGCTTCCCAACTGACACACCCAGTAATCAACTGACAATGAAAATTCTGCAGTTCTGTCAATGAGCTTTCATTCTTTTTTCGTAGGTAAACAATGACACACTAACACTTCTGAACCTGGTACAGAAACTCTATGAGTGTGTCCACACGAGTTTTGCCATGTGGTAGTACCTGTTCTCTTACTCAGAAATTGTCTAAAAACCCAGTTGGGAATATCTTTGCTATAGCCAGTTAGTAGTTTATAAAACATTTCCTTTTGATTTATCTGTAAAAGGTGAATAAATCTTTGGTTGTTGTAAAAAATTTGCACTTCAGTCGACTTGTATCAGGACACGCAATTCATACTTGTCTTGTTGTAATTTATCTCTTCCAGTTGGACTGGTGACAAAGCTTCAGTGGAGCTTCAAGAAGCTGGCATTTCACGCCAGTTCTTCCAGATTATACAAGAATGTACTACTAAGGTATTTCTTGAAAGTGTTTTTGTGAGTTTAATCATTTCTAAATCTTATTTGACTTAATAATTTTTTGAAGGCAATCAAAGCTGCGTCAGATCCAGAAGAAACATCAATTTTGACTGGTGTATCTTCTATAGCATTGGAAGGTACCCAAGACTCTATACTAGAAGTGACGTATCATTCTTAACTTCAATCGTTATACTCCTTTGACTTTGTTGAAATTACATGCAGGGTTGGTTTCTTCACTCGGTTACTTTTTCTCTGGAAATGGGTCCCATGCTCTGGATTATCAACTTGTTTTACAGAGATACTTTAAACGGGAAGCTGGTTAGTGACTCCAGTGTTTTATCTCTTCTACATTAGGCATTAGCAGAGACACATCTTTGTCATTTCAATATATAAAACTCCAGTTTTTTGTGATGTAAAAGTGATTTTGAAAATGTACTTCTTTAGTTCTTTTGATTCGTAAACTGCCCAAGTAGCTAAAAACAATAGTTTGGGGTTTGAATTTTTACTTAAAACAAGTTAATAGACAATTCAGAAGTTACAATGGGATTGAACATCCTAACCCGAGAAATCATATGAATTTTATAACTATATAAAATGCTTGGGGGATTAAACTTTCCTTCAATGAATATTTTACCATGTAACTTATTTCATATCCAGATGTGGAACTAAATTATCTGTATCCTTCCCTATTTTCCGACATGTCCCTTTGTATATATTAGCGTTACATTCCAGATTTTAGATAGTA
>JABWDY010028986.1:614-15528 GCA_013358455.1 Thalictrum thalictroides | reverse complement strand
AAAGAAGAAGAAAAAATGATTCTGTAGCTGCTTTTAGGAATACTGAGGAGAGCAAAACACTTTTCACATGTGAGATTTCTGACATGTTGTGTATATGAAGATGTATTATGTAATATCTAAGAGTGAAATGCTTGTAATGCACCCTAGCATCTGATAGCTTTTAATAAGAATAAAATTAATCTGATTTCAAATGTTTTAAATGGGCAGATTTGATTAAGTTATGTGATAGTGATTCAGTTGTGGCTCCCCATATACCTGTTAGAAAAATGAGGAATAGATTCTTCTGCTCTCTCAAAAACTTTAGATTGAAAAGTTTATACTATAGTGAAGATTTTCCCTTTGGTTAAAGCAATTGTCTATATAATACAGAAAATGATGTTTGTTAATTAAATCCTTGAAAATTTAAGCCATCCTTCTAAACTTATGGGAGACCTATACCAGGCCTTGATGAATCGTGACAAAGATCGGGTTCTTAAGATGTACAAAGATGAGGTTCTTAAGATGTACAAAGAACACCAACAATGTGAAGTTCCTCTAACTACACATCATGATACTGTTCTTCACATTGCGGCATTTTCTAAACAGGAAGATTTGCTTACAGAAATCCTCAAGAATGAGTCCCATATTAAGCAAATTCTAACAGAAGTAAATAGTTTTGGAGATACAGTTCTCCATGAAGCCATGAGTACTGATATGACCACAGTGGTGGATATGATGCTGGAGGCGGTGCCAAATTTACTAACTAAGCAAAATAAGAATGGAGAGACACCTCTGTTTAAAGCAGTTCAGTTCGGGCAGACAAAGACGTTGAAGCATGTAACTGAACGCTTTAGAGATAGTTCGAACAAAGAGATTCATTGGAGAAGGAAAGATGATGCTACTATTCTTCACGTCGCCATCCTCAACGAATCCTTTGGTGAGTTTCTCTAAACATATGTTTTCATGAGCACCTAGTTTATTGATATATGGTCAGATTTAAGCCTCTTAAAATGAATCATGGTAGCACCCAACTCTCCAATGTAAATCATGAGAGCTGACTGTGGAAATCATGTTAACGCAGTATCTTTTTTATTTTGAAATTACAGAAACAGCCTTAGAGTTGTTGAATTTGAATCTGACCTTTGTTAAACATCAAGACGTAGATGGATGTGGTTTGACATGCCTTCAGCTCTTAGCCAACATGCCTTTAGCTTTTAAGAGTGGAACTAGGTTTGGATTATTGAGGAAGCTCGTTTATTACTGTAAGTATCTCATCTTCTCCTCTCACCTTGGAAATCCTTTCACTGTATAATAGTCCTTGTTTTTTATTTCAAGAAAGTATAACTGTATATTAAATACTCCAAGTCTGCGTTTTTATCAAAAAATGCTCCTCAAATAGGGATTGGGATGTCAAATCATAACCGTGTACTTCAAATACATTTGAATGAGGGCTTACCATAATTTATATACAATTACTCAACTAGTATAGGATTAGTAGAAGAATGTCATATTGCTTAGTGTGGTCATCTTTAGTCTTTTTATAATGTCTGTCAAACAGCTTGGCATTCATCAGATTTATATCAATTTCTAGTAGTTATACTTTGTTAAAAAGAAGATTTTAATTTGGACATACCCCTTCAGTTGAAAGTGGAATTTTGACATACCCCATTTGAATTTTTTTTTTTTTTTGAGATACCCCCATTTTAAGATGTGTTATTTAAGCCATCCATTATAAAAGTAATAAAACTAATCTACGGCTATAAAGTTCTTCTGTCTTGAAATGGGGAGGGGGGTATGTCCCAGAATTTCTATTAAATGACTTATTATATGACTATGGCACTATGCTAATCTATTACCATCTTGTCCAATGTACCTCATCTATTCACTTTTTTTTAATTGCAAATGGCAAGCTGGGGTTATGGCAGGACCCCGACAGGATTTTACTAACTAAACTCGAATATATACATGGCGTCTAGCATCCTTTTCAACTTATAGCAAAATTTCTGTTGGAGAGGGTTACAAAAGTACATCAGTTGATAAGCCTTCCTACCCAGGTTTGCAAACCAGTCTGCAGCCTAATTTGCCCCACGGTGTTCTATGTCAAATTTCTCCAGTTTCACAAACTGTGTCCCTAGTTCCTGCTTGAGCCTTGAGGCCAAGTACCCTCCAAGTTGGTTGTTGAAAACCATTTGCAATATCTGCAGCCTGCTTAGAATCAGTCCTGATCTTCAGTTTCTTGCCTCCAAGATCAATAGCCAGTTTCAGTACTTGAAACCTCGAGCTCTAAGAATCAGACAAAAGTGGTAGGTTCATTTCCATAGAAAGCCATGATGACATTATCATTAGTATCTCTAACAGCTCCACCATAACCTGCAACCTGATCAATATACGAGCCATCTCTATTGTGCGTAAGCCAATCCTCAGGGGGAGGATTCCATGACACTATTCTGGAATTTTTTGGAACCATAGGGATGGTACAGCCCTGTTTTTCCATCACTCTTGCATTGTCCTCTGCGTCTTCTGTATGTTGGATTCTTCATTCATTCTAACTCTGATATATCTCATGATCATAGATATAAGAGTTTCCAAGGATTTTCTGCATAAAAAATCTGATTGTTCCTTTCCATCCAAAGCCAATAGACAGTTGATGTAGCATCAGGCCAGCAGCTTGTAAGATCTTGTGTTTAAACTTTGAAGTCATTTCTGCCAAACTGTTTCAGAGTCCATATTTATTCTCTGTGAGCAATCTTAGGGTTCCTGACAATACCTACTTTGGATAGAACACCTTTCCATACTTCCTCTCTTGCAGCTAGCAGTCAGGTTGGTGTCCTATCTTCAAGAAACATAGAACCTTTCATCAGACTAGACCATTTTTAGCAGCTCGATCCGCTGCACATTTGACTCTCTCTTTACAGATGAAGGAAGTTTTATCCTGAAGAAACTTTGTGTGTCTCTGGTTCATCTACATCTTTTGTTTCTATATATTTCATTGAACTCACATTCATATACCTTTCCACAACAATGTTTGAACACAAAAGGTGGTTTTCAGCAAGAGGCCATGTTTTTCAAATTATGTAAATATATATTCAATAAAAAGATTGATGGGAATCATATGTCCAAGCCCATTAGGATTTAAGGTTTATTATTTAGTTTATAAGCGCTTTTATTCTTGTTTGGAGGCAACTGTGTGTTCACAATGTAGTGAGATTCTTCTCTCTAGGGTTTAATCCCATTTTCTTGATGAAAATATCTATCTTTCTTAATTAATTCGCTTCCGCTTTCTTCATTTTGGAATCAAGTGCGAGGTTTTTGAAACTTCTATGATCTAAAAAATCCTACCTTTATTCTCAAACAATTTCTTTCTAGGTTTGGGTCACCTTCAAACCCTAATTTTCAATATCTTCTTATTCTCTTTATTAAAAATCCAATTTTTTCAAATGAATTGTGACTTTTCAATTTTGGGTACTTTTAAACCCTACTTCCTTAACTTTTAGCCGCCGCATAAACAAAGGTCGTCATCTCCTTCGTTACTAGTTGAGTTTTCTCTTCTCTCCTACCTTGTTTTTTTCGAGCATCCAACTCTTTTAAAGAATTTTGATCTAATGCACCAATGTGTAGAGTACACAAACAGTCTAGGGGCAGCAGTCCAGGCCCAAACAGTCCAGGTGCAGTCTATTCTAGGTATTCCAGACAGGTCAGCCAGACCAGCCCAGATCAGTTCATCCTGGCCCATAAAAAATAATCCAGGAAAAATCAGAAAATTCATGGATTCCTATTATCCTCATATAGCTCCACATCACTCTATGATTGTGTTATTTTCAAGGAACTTCGTCAATCTCAGTATGATTTGATGCAAAAATTTACAGCTTTGCAGATTAAATTGGAGACCATATGTGAAGAACAAGAATGGTTTGAAATTTTTAATGATCTCTTTGTAGAGAAAGATAAAGTGGTTCGTACTAAGTTCTATGATTCACTTGTATATGATCTCACATATTTTTTTCCTATCTTCGAAGGTGTCAATGATGTACTCATGTTGGATCCTTTGTGGGATGATTATTTTGCTCATTGTATTCAACATCTTTCGAAAGCAGTTTATTGGTCATGTGGGCAGATGTATGGGCTCTTTCCTGCCATCACTTTTTATCATGTTTGGTTTGATGGTCATTTAATTTTTAGCCCAGGAACCAAGTACAAAGGTCGTTATTGAGGTAGAATACATAGTTAGATTGGAAGGTGGATCTCCCAAATGTTCTAAGATTTTCAGATGGTGGTTCTTTTTGTGTTTCTGCTCGAGGGTGAACATTTGAAAGCCGAGGAGAGTGATGGGAATCATATGTCCAAGCCCAAGCCCATTAGGATTTAGGGTTTATTGTTTAGTTTATAAATAAGGGTTTTAATACATATTACTAGGCAAAATACTATTGAATGCAGAATTAAACAATAGCAGTAGTAAAGATGAAGACAAAACACAAGATCTCGAAGAAAACTATCTTTCTTTATAAAGTATTACGAAATTACAATAATCTCTGCCTCACAATACTCTCTAGACAACTAAACTCTAGTCGCCTCACTAAACACACTAAACCTTAGTGGTTTCACTAAACAAACTATAACCCTAGTATGTTTCTCTAAACAAGCTAAACTCTAACCTGCTTATCTCTAGAAACAAGTAAGTACTACATGTTTCTCTCTTCTGTTTTGGAATATGCTCAAACATTAATTTATAGGACAACTTCTAGTTGGCCAAGGAAAAATATTTTCTTTTCCTGAATTTCTATTACTTATAGAACAAGGAAATCTATTTTAAGGCTTTCCATCCCTTGTCCTACAAAGAAAAGAACTGCTAAGTCCCAAATAGGATACACTTGTATCATGGCTCCCCTTTTTAGGAACTTAAACTCATATTTAAGTTAAAAACAGAGAGTACGAAACTCAAGAGCTCCCTTGACTTTGCTGAACCATTCAACTTTTGCTTGGAACTTGACCTGTATGCCCAATGCGAAATACTGTTTGTTTCCCACTTTGTGTCTTAGTCACCTTGCACTCCAATATATAGTCCTTGAATGGCTCCTCTTGATCACCATCTTCAGAACTAACTTTATGCTGCGAAATAGATGATTCATCAGGTTTCATTGGATCTGTTTCTGTCATCTTCTTTGTTATGATCTTTTAAAGTTACAAGAATTTTACCTAGCTTTCTGTACTACGAACGAGTTAAGACCATAAACCAAAGAAAAATTCCTCCAGGAAATCGAACTTTGCTCTTTATACCAACTTGATACAAATTACTAGGCAAAATACTATTTAATGCGGAATTAAACAATAGCAATAGTAAAGATGAAGACAAAACACAAGATCTCAAAGAAAACTATCTTAAGTACTACGAAGATTACAATAATCTCTGCCTCACTATACTCTCTAGACAAGTAAACCCTAGTTGCCTCACTAAACACACTAAACCTTAGTGGTTTCACTAAACAAACTATTACACTAGTCTGTTTCTCTAAACAAGCTAAACACTAACCTGCTTATCTGTAAAAATAAGTAAATACGACATGTTTCTATCATCTGTTTTGGTTTATACCCGAACATCTATTTATAGGCTTTGAACAACTTCTAGTTGGCCAAGGAAAAATATTTCTTTTTCCTGTTTTATTACTTATAGAACAAGGAAACCTGTTTAAGGTTTTCCATCCCTTGTCTTACAAGGAAAAGAACTGCTAAGTCTCAAATAGGATACACGTATGTCAGGTTTTTATTCTTGTTTGGAGGCAACCGTGTGTCCACAGTGTAGTGAGATTCTTCTATCTAGGGTTTAATCCCATCTTTTTAGTGAAAATGTCTATCTTTCTTAATTAATTTGCTTCCGCTTTCTATGAAAGATGTTCGGAAGTAAGTTACTACCAAAAACTGGGACTTTGAGGTTGTAAATGGGTCAAGGTGGATGCTCACTTTTGGTAAATTTTAAAAGTTCTGCTATCAGACTTATAATCAGTACAATATTAATAATTGTACTTTCCAGGTCTTCCTGATTCTAAACGAGATGAAGCTCCAAAAAGTTGCTCTGTGCCCAGAGATGAGGAGGCTGCGATAAGCGAACCCACCGCAGCAAAATTTCATGCGCGTGTTATCTCTCAATTGAGAATTTGTGAGTAATAAATACATTAACTTTATACATAGACTAGCCTGAGGCGTAATAATGTTTCATTATAAGCTCTGTTTCAAGCAATTTGTTTTCATAAAGTATGAAGAGTACTTTATAGATCCAATCATTAGTCGCAATTAGTGCTTATTTTCATGATCTTTCCTATTTTCCAATAAAGCTTTTTTGCTAACTGCTATACATTACTTGGCATGGCAGTCTCTTCGAAGCTAAACAACAAATTTTGGTGTTGTCTTTCACAAGGTAAGACTCTTGGTCGATTATACTTGTCGTTTTCATGTTAAGTTGGTTTTACGAACATTGACATGTCTTCAGTTTAGATGATGTGTAAAGCAGAAATTTTTTGTTCAACTATTCTGCTTAACTTGCCAATTGTATTGAACAAGCAGACTGAATATGGTTATCTGCTGTTTGGTAGGGTGGCCAGCCATTCAAATGGTGTGGGACTTAAAGAAAAAACATGCTTCAGCTTTGAAACTAGTTAAAATCCTAGTCGAAAGTGACAAATCATGGATGGTCCCCTCACAACACCATGGAATGCACCCGGGGGACGTATCAATCTTTCGAGATGGATTTCCAAAGCTAAGCTCGAACGGAGAACTGTATGATGATTCTCAATCTGAAGACAGTCAAGATGATCATTATAAGGAGATTCCATTACATGCAGCTACAAGACATGGAATTATAGAGATTGTAGAGGTGATTTTAGAAGAGTATCCACAAGCAATTGAATATGTGAATGATCAAGACGCAAATGCATTGCATATAGCTGTGAGAAATCGTCGGAGTAAAGTTTATGAGGTTCTAGTGCCGTTTATTCAATGTCTTCCAAGATTGATGATGAGGATGGACTGCAATGGGAATAGTCTTTTACATCAAGTGGCAGTTCTTGGAGACTTTCAACCTAAAGAGCGACCAGGGGAAGCTCTGCATATGCAATGGGAAATCCAATGGTTTAAGGTACCTTTACAAATTCTCAATTCTTATGGTTTGCATTTGTTTAATCTTTACCCTTGCTGCAATATAAACCTGATTACAGTTGCTGCAATATGTAGGTAAATTATGTATTTCCCAATTTACTTATAGTTAGTTTGTAATGCAGAAAGTGAAGAAAATTGTGCCTCATTATTTCTTAAATCATCTTAACAACCAAAGATTGACATCACAAGAATTGTTTACGGAAAATCGCAGAGAGTTGGTTGTGAAAGGCCAGGAGTGGATAATGCGAACCTCTGAATCATGTTCTGTAGTTGCAGCTCTCATTGCGACTGTTGCTTTCACCTCTGCCTACACAGTCCCTGGTGGAACAGATTCCGGAAAGCCTGTATTTCTCAATAAACGTCCATTTATGGTCTTCACCATTGCAGATGCGATGTCACTCTCTTTGTCCTTAACTTCGTTAGTGATTTTTCTGTCCATTATGACAGCACGATTTGATGAACTTGATTTCCACCATTCACTTCCTGCAAGATTGGTTCTTGGTCTCACTACTCTCTTTCTTGCTGTTTCATCTATGATGGTGGCTTTTGCTGCTACTCTTGTTCTTATGATTCGGCAGAAACTACACTGGGCAGCTATTCCTATATACTTAGTTGCATGTTATCCAGTCACCATTTTTCTTGCTCTCCAATTTCCACTGTACGTTCGTGTTGCTTGGTATACTATAAAAGACTTGGCAAGAACTACGAGGTGTTCATTCCGTAACTGAGAATTCAGTATGTGTTGATGTCCATATACTATTAGCAGTTTTACAAATAAAATTGTTGTAAGGTGATACAAATATGATTTAATACAGTCTGCCAATTGTTATAATGATTTGAGTGACTTCCAGTTTGAACTTTGTTGGCTCGTGTATTCCCTACTTGAAAAATTCAGAAAACAAGTCTAAGAAAACAGTAGATTTGCTAAGCTCCTTATAAAATATTATGTAAAAATCTTCCCGTCTGACTATATCAAACATAGTGCATTGACATAAGCAGCCGAAACTCCTGATCATGTATCAGGTAAAAACTGTGTTCATGGGGCAAGCTTTGAAACAACAAATATTAGATCTTCAAAGAATTCACTTGTATGAAAGAAAAAGCTTTGTGAAGTATAGAAAATATTAGGCTTTAGAAGGGGTCAGGGTTTGTCTATCATCTAGTATATAGTTGTCACTCCAAAGTCATTCCATAGAGGGATCACTTGAGCAGAATGTTGTATTTTGGTAATAAGGTCCCATTGACACAAATAAAACCCCTCAAAGCACATATTGTTTACACCTAGAACTGCTAGTGCTGAATAACTCCACTCTAGCCTCTAGGTTACAAGTACTAGAGTTGAAACAAATTCCGAATTCCCAACAAAAATTGGATCCAAAAGAGGATTGGAAACCAAAAAGATGGACTGCGCAAATGAGCTGGACCATTACTAACAAAATTCATCTTCATTATAAAAGTTTATCATGTAAACATAAACAACAGGAAAGAAAAGAAATTATAAGAGAGAGAAAAAAAAATTCTCCACAGACCACAGATAGAAAAAATCTTAAGGTAAGAGTGTAAAACTGTGTTTAGAATGTTGCGATGTAGGGTAAGATTGAATTAACCATAATAACCACCCTTCTCGTTTCGTTAAAAAAGAGAGACTGCTAAAAGGTTATTAAGATGATTTTCATCTCCTTAAATCTTCTTCGACATCAAATCTTTAGGTCTCTTAGTTTTAAGTGGGACTATGGTTTCCATCTAACCTTATATCTCTTTGGTAGAGCTCAATTTCACCTTGGATCATTGATCTTTAGGGCTTTGAACATTAGGCATTGGCAAGAGCCTGCAAGTAATAAGCTCATGAGTAGGTTTGTATGAATAAAAAGAGAAAACGAAAGTGAAAAGTTTTAGGACAAGAGGAATAGCTAGATACAGTACTTAGAAGAGATTAAAGTTTTGGTTCTAAACCTCTTTAAAAAGAAAAGAATACCTTGCTTGGTGGTTTCAAAAGACAAATGGTCAGTAAGAGATTCTTAATCATTGAGGTATATATTACTTTTTTTTTTGGTAGGCAAGCGGGGTTGAGGGGACCCCTACCCCTTATAAATTACGTGGCGAAACTTTTATATCAACAATCAGCTGTTGATACGTCTCGAACCCACAACCTCTTCATTTTGAGAGAGGGGTGTTACCGTTGAGCCACAGGCCAACTCACGAGGTATATATTACTTTCTCTTTGGTATAAAAGTATCATCCTTACATTGGTAAGAATTAAGATGGCAATTGAAGATAGTTCATCACCTCACCTATCTCTTAAAAGGTAGCCAACCATTTCCTCATTGTATTTCCAACGTCCTGATTTCCAATTCAAAATTTTAACTCCTCACATGGCGACTGATCCACCACATAAGCTCATGAAGGAGCTGTTCATGGCCTTAATGAAACATGATCAATCCAAGGTGATGGAGCTCTACAAAAGAGATGTACAGTTATATGGAAACAATATCGAACCTTACCATTTAGAAGTCAAGTACCCTAAAGAGTACCCCCTGACAACATCTCATGACACAGTCCTTCACGTCGCCATGTATTCTGGACAGAATGAGTTGGTAAGAGACTTATTACAATACATCCTTCATAAGTATGACTCTGATATACTATTGAAAGTAAATGATCTTGGTGATACCATCCTCCATGAGGCGACCACTACCGATAAGATTGATCCATTGATTATATCTTTGATGTTGAGTAAGAGACCAGATTTGCTAACAATGCGTAACAAGAATGATGAATCGCCTCTTTTTCGGGCAGTCCACTTTGGCAGTGAGAAGATGTTTAAAGATCTTGCTGATCGTGTTGATCAACTACCACATCCGGAAGTCCACAGGAGACGGGCAGATGGGGTTAATATACTTCACATTGCCATACTTAATGAATTTTTTGGTGCGTCTTGAAATCACTTTACTAATGAACTTGTTTAACAAGAGGTTAACAGCCAATCTAGCTTTTTGTTTCCCTCTCGAAACACATGTTAACATAATTTCCATCTTAGTAATCTGTTATGTAAAAAACGTAGATATTACACGATTTATATTTTGTTGTTTTAATCTGTGGATATTTCAATCTTAGTAATCAATCTGCACTAGTTCTTTACTTTTCTCCTGCTTTGACCATCTGCTAAGTTACTTTCTGTGTTCTTTATACTAAATGAAATATCTCTTACTACAGACCTGGCGCTGGAGATTGCAAAACGGTACCCTGATTTACTTAGTCAACGTGAAAAAGATGGTATGACTGGTCTTCATCTTCTGTCAAGCATGCCATTGGCATTCAAGAGTGGCTGCAAGCATGGATGGCTGGGGAGATTCATCTATTTCTGTATGACCTCCATTCTTCTGATTTTTCTTCTTCTTCTTTTGAGCACACAAGAAACCATGATCATCACAGACAATAACTATGTTTACATTTTTTTAGTATCTTTTCAGCTAATAGGAAGTGCATTGTTTTCTGGCTCTGTCATTTGTGTTTTTTCTTTCTCATCTAATTAAAGATTTTCCATGTAAACCATATAGTATGCTTAGAATCCTCTTTTTCATGTTTATTTTTTTTCTTCTCTTGATTAAATTATTGTTTGACTTTGACATGTGTGTAAGAAGTAAGAGTATTCTAGGTTTTGAATTCTACAATGTGCAAATGTTTTGAAATTCTACAGTGTCTTTAAATTTGACATTAATGTATGAATTCATCAGGTGTTCCAAATAGCGATGATGGTGAAAAGAACAAGTCCAACGTTGTGGTTCAGTACTACAGAACCATTGCCTTAGGTACTTATGAAAGTATTGTCATATTCGGGTTTGGCCGTACTTTTGATATTATTTGTTTTCTAATGCTTGTTTTGAGATGTAGATAATAAGGTTATTTTTAGTTTTTTTTATTAGAGTTTAATATTTCAGGGCTAAGAAGGATCAATCGACTTTGCTGGAATCGAATTTTTAGAGGTTCTCTTTTATTTCTCTAATAATCTCAATCTTAAAATGCCATAAATTGTTCACCTTGTACTTGAATATTCATAGCATAGTTTCTTTGAATAAACTTCCATGTAAATCAATGTTTGGTGCCCTCATCACTTTCATGTGTAATCATCAAAAGGTTTATCAAAATTTAAAAATGGTCTTAAAGAAATTATTCAAATGACCATAATTCATAAACGTTTTGACATGTGGACTGCATTAAAATTAATGAGCAAGAACTAATCAAATGGAAAAAAATGGAAGTAAATAATTTAGGAAAAACGATGTTGTCTGTCACGCGCTTATTTACATACTGAAATTATATCATAGACTTGTCTAGTATAATCTTACTACAGTTCTGCACACTCTATCCTATGCTTTTAGCTTAGCCACTTCAAGATTCAAGCACAAGATTTGTAAATTATATTCCTCAGTGTGCAACATATCCAATTACAAGGACCAGAACCTAGTTAGTCTTTTCTGGAAGTGGCAGTACAACTCTTTCAAAAGGCTATCTCCTTGTCATTTTTCAGTTGATATCAAAAATAAATTATCTAAGCATTAAGTCGTAAAGACATAAACCCATTAAAAATTTTAAATTTTGATTTGGATCCTAATTCTATAACTTTCCTTAAGACATCCCAGCTACACAAAAACTTCATCTCTATTATATTAAACAACATATGTATCTATATATAGTCATGAATAATAAACATCTCCTTCCTTTTTTGAAAATAATAATAAACATCTCTTCACTTGTGACTAGGATGGCTTCTGATGGACGAAGTTTGGAAAGAAAGGGAAAGGCATGAATCAGCTTTTAGACTTGTGAAGTACTTGATAGAATATGATGACTCATGGAAGGACAGTGATCCTGGTGGAGACCCTGAGAATATTGTTGTTACACATGAACATGTTAACAAGTACTGGAATCATTTACGTATTGCCAATGTTCTAGCAGTTCCCCATCTAAGCCATTCTGATACAAATCATTCTGAAAGGGGTATTACATCACATACAGCATCTCTAGGTGTGGGTAACCCAACAGGTTTAACTGATCTTGAGCCACAGTCAGATCTAATGGACAAATCGGCTTTC
This sequence comes from Thalictrum thalictroides, assembly GCA_013358455.1. Classification (NCBI taxonomy): domain Eukaryota; kingdom Viridiplantae; phylum Streptophyta; class Magnoliopsida; order Ranunculales; family Ranunculaceae; genus Thalictrum; species Thalictrum thalictroides. The sequence goes on along the minus strand of JABWDY010028986.1, from coordinate 3,310 downwards.
GAAAATTCATTCACTGAACCGAAAGTTCAAGACACAAATACACATAAACTCGAAACTCCATTGCTAGTTGCAACAAGCAATGGCATTGAAGAAATCGTCGAGGCGATACTGAAAATGTTTCCTCAGGCAATTGAGCATGTTAGTTCCACTGGACAGAATATATTACATGTTGCTGTTTTGAATCGTCAGAAAAAGATATTTGATATAGTTGAGAAGAATAAAATACCAATGACAAGGTTGTCACGAAGGATAGATAAAAAAGGTAACACGGTTTTGCATCAGGTCGGAATTAATGTTGGAATCTATCGCGGACAGATGCCAGGCCCTGCACTCCAGTTGCAAGAAGAGCTGCTCTGGTTCAAGGTACGCTTTCATATATCTACTTACACTATTTTTTTGTTGACTTTAATGTCTCGGACACTCTGATTTATTTATACAAAAAAAGAAAAAGAAATAAGGAATCTAATTTTAGGTGCACGAAGAAACATAATGTCAGGCCACCATTGTGCCTTGCTAAAAGGCCCTCTACTAGATCATAGAAAGAGATTCCATTGCAGTTACCAGATACCTTTCCTCTAGAGATCGAGGTGCAGAATTCACCAAATATTGCAGCCATCAACTACTATTCTATCATCTCAGAAAAGAGATTAGAGGGGAGGGGATTTTGGCCTTTTTTTAGATTAATTTGGAGTACTATTGATTATCTAAGAAATTTGTTACAATCCTGATCAGCCCAAGCCATAAGGCCTGGCGGCAGGTAGAGTAATGTGCTGAGAGTAAGCCATAAGCCCTCTGAGAAGATTTCAAATTCATCTCTATGGTATTATCTATTCACGAAGAAATACATAGAGCTGATATAACCCTAGCCCCGTCTTGTCTATGAAAATCAAACCTCTCAACTCTTGGAAATTATACTTTTTCTTCACCTATATTACACCAAGGTACACAAATTTCTAACATCTGCCGCCCTCCCAAGCTTTTTATAGTTGTTTCAGGAAGCTTCACCTCCACAGGTTCCTAAACTTATGGGAAAGTTCACCATAAATCCCTAGACCTTTTGTAGGACACATTTTAGTGTCGGTCTTACAATTTGTTCCACATCTACTGGAGTGTTTAACATTAAATTAACATCAACACTCCAACAGTTGTTGGCAGGCCTATTAGGAGGAAAAGATTTCTCCTGAAGTGGCATAAGACTACATCCTTGAGTGTTTTTTAATCTCAAATAATTCATTGGGTTGAGGAGGATGTAGAATTATTCAATATTAAATTCTATTTTCACTTCACGTCCTTTCCGTGCAGCGTGTGAAGGAAGTATTGCCGCCACACTTCCGCATGCATCTCAATGAAAAGGGATTGAATGCTTTCGATTTCTTCCAAAATAACAACAAAGATCTTCTCCGACAAGCCCAAGATTGGCTAAAGAGAACCTCCCAATCATGCTCTGTGGTTGCTGTTCTAATAGCCACTGTAGCATTTGCGGCAGCTTATACCGTCCCGGGTGGTAATCAGGAAAATGGCCAAGACTCGGGCCTACCAATCCTCGTTGGTGAGACTTTCTTCTTAGTGTTCACTGTGATGGATGTGGTCTCCCTTGCCTGTTCCCTTACATCCGTTGTAATGTTCCTTTCTATCCTCACATCTCCCTTCCAATACCAAGATTTCAAACGCTCTCTTCCTAGAAAATTAACACTTGGTTTCACCTTTCTTTTTATGGCTGTGGCAACAATGATGTTGGCATTTGCCGCTACTATTATACTTATTATTAAATCTGAAAAACACGTCTCCAAAACGCTTATCTACACTGTTGCTTTCCTCCCAGTTAGCATTTTCGCTGTCATGCAATTTCCAATATACGTGGCTCTCACCAACACAGCTCAGTACACTCTTCTTATACTTAAGAAAGCTCTTCCTTCTTGTAAGTGTTGTCTTCCTCCATGTCTCAAAACCAAAATCTCCAACAAGAATCATTGAAAACCATCAAAGTAAATGTGCACAGGTATGCCAATCTGTCAACTTCTATTTTTATTGTATTTGAATCAATCCAATCAGAGTCCCCAACCTGATTTGAATAGAGTGTATTTTGTATGTTAAAGCTTAATGCATTTTAAGCTTTTGTTGTGCTAATTGAAGATTATGTTGTTCTTCGACCTGTTAAGACTATTGTGTTTGTCTTTGCTGTGCTAATAGAAGATTATGTGCTTCGACCTGTTAAGACTATTGTGTTTGTCAGATGGCTTTATTTTCTGTACATTCCATGATCTTTGATTTTAGAAAAGATTTGTTTACTGTCTCATCTAAACTTTACTAGAAGCATTTAAGGAAATCAAAATTATAACTCCACAAAAGCATATAATGAACAAAACACATTATCTAAAGTTCGCAATTTACCTTCATCAATTACGTTTGCCGTAGAAGAAAAGTTCAGCACACACCTTATGGAAGGACCTGAAGTATAATCGGTTGATGCTCAACAGAGTTCATGGACAAATAACAATTCAACACGCAATGAAGAATGACTTCCATTGATACTATTTGCAGTAATTGCCTCTAACATCAACATTTTGAAGTCCTCCAAGCGAAACCGAGCTTTCCACACACTCAGAAAAGACTTAAGGAACTGCACCTCTGCAAAAAGGATGAGGATTAAAGCATTCAACGTGTTTATTGTTTTTTTATTTTTTGTAAACAACTTT
>JABWDY010028978.1:14914-28703 GCA_013358455.1 Thalictrum thalictroides | reverse complement strand
ATTTTAAAATGTGTTTTTTAATTACAGGGAATATTGTGAACTTATTAACAAGCTATCTAGGATATGATATTATTAAAGCTAGATATAAGATATGAACATTACATATATAGATATTGTGCAAATTGTTAACATGATCCATCACTATGGTCAGTGTCAAGCAAATGATCAATTGTGACTATTGATCATCACATCTATCTCTATCCTATATGTAAAAAGTAAATTCTCTTTTGGATATTTTTGGATTATTAAACTATGATCGACAACCGCTCTCACCAGCAACAACCGTACACTTGCATAACATGCCTATATATACAAGGGTCGTAAGTCTTGATATTCATCAAAATTCAGAACCAAATAAATATCTAACTCAGCTCTCAAGTTTATCTACAAAACTGATCGCATTACATCATTACATAATATCACTTAGTTTGTTCTGTTTTCAATATAAGCAACTGCATTCCTAAAATCTATCCGGCCTAGTGTCTTCTGTTTTCAAATTATGGACAGAGTTTCAAGATTGGCACAACAGAAAGCTGTGGTGATATTTAGTAAGACCACATGCTGCATGTGTCATGCTATCAAGACACTTTTCTATGAACTAGGTGTCAGCCCAGCAATTCACGAGCTCGATGAGGATCCTAGAGGAAGAGAAATGGAGAGGGCACTACTTAGTTTAGGATTTAGTCCTTCTGTCCCTGCTGTTTTCATTGGGGGTCGCTTGGTAGACTCCACTAATACAATTATGTCTCTTCATCTCAATGGATCTTTGGTACCAATGCTTAAAGCTGCAGGAGCTATCTGGCTGTAGTAGCATCAAGTCTCATGACTCGGCAGATGTACCTGCAGTCTGCAGATAATGATGTTAATGATATGACATTAGCTTGTTTTGTCTTAAGATCAGCTTTAATTTTCTCCTTTTTAGTTTAATTTTGTACTTCGATCTTTTTGTTTCCCCGGCTTTGGGTAGGAGTTATCTCTGAGGCACACAATAGAGTCGATCTGATGTAGTAATGTTTCAGTATGAATAGCTTCTGCTATCTTTTTGGCAATAATAATATCATACTCTTGACTCCTTGTTTACAAATTTATGTATTACTTCATATCAGAAGAAACAGTGCTGGCTGGTATGTTTGGTAGTTCCGATCCATTTTGAGAACACAAAGCTAAGGGATGAATACATGCATGTATTAGATTATATATACGATACTCTTATTAGTGTTGTTACATCATGTTTGCCCTTTTTAGCTTTCTGTGATTCTTCTGGCCGGATGGTAGCACATTTTAAAACTTGGCTCAGATTAATTTATTATCAACATCAAAAAAAAAAACTGGAATATTTAGCTTGAATGCTAGATATAGTCTCATGCGAAACAAACCATCTACGGATCTACCAAAAGGAATAATAAAGGATTATATCCCCTTGCTTCTTGGTTGCTTTTACTTAATAGTTGCTCATCAAGCAGCATTGACAGAGATGAAATGTAGATTAATTCAATAATCCTAGGCATATTAATCCTTTAATATGTGGTAGTATATGCTTGATACAATAACACTCATCAATTTCGCCTTTTAAATTCTTTACTATGATTTCCCGGTAGTACATATATTCACAGTTGTTTGTGAATGCAGTACCATAACAATGCTAGATCACATACATATATAAATTCTACTCAACAGATGTGGGGGTAGGGGTGTCAGTTTGAGAAGGTGCAGACTGTTCTTATCAAAGTTAATATCTCGGTTAAGGAAAAAAATGATTTTCGATTCAGCGCCAGTTTAAATGAAGAGATGAGACTTCTGGCACTCTGGCAGAACATCACCCAAAGAGTAGCTCATCTGGAGCTGGAGACATACCATCAGAGAAATTCCATCTACTATTACTTGGATGTCTAAATCTATATTAGACCAAGTTATTCCTGCTATTTCAGTTTATATATATATAATTAAGATCAATCACTGTCCTTAGAACTGGTAATGCTTCAGCTTATATTCTCGCACCGAAAGCAAATTTAAGCTCATACACTCCCTGCTTTAATTACTGTCCACCAGTATGGCTTCAGAGATTGACTGATTATTTTGTAATACAACATCGCATTACATGGATTTAGGCCTAATTAAAATAACTTACAGGAGTGGCCGGCTTTATTAGTCATGTTATACCCCAAAAGTTAATCATGAGGTGAGAAAAATATTGTTACTTTACAACTTTTTTAGTGGTGATATTGTATTCCTCCATATCCATAAAGCCCGAAATCTATATTTCCCACCGTTTCTTGGCTATATATAGAGCTTCCTTACCACTCTCATAAGAAAAAAAAATGCTTAAATATTGCTTTTTATGTATGATGCTACATTGCTGCATGCTTGAGTAAGCATGTCATCATTCCTCTATCAGATGATTTCATTCCCTTATCTGCATACAAAGATATATTCGCCGCATTTCATTAATAGTTGGCATGTGCATTAGTTTCAGTACAGTGCACTCTACTTTTCTTGTTCTGAAGGGGTGTGGAAACCAGAATTCTGAAGGGGTATGTAAGTGTGGAAACCAGAATCCTGCCTCTTCGAAACCATTTATCTGCAACAAAACCATTTATCTGCAACAAAACATAGTGTTGGTACTGTGGCACAGATATTGAATATATAGTTCAATCAAAGCATGTACAATCCATCAGTTCATCTTTTCCAGCATCTTTTTATCAAGATCATGCAAGCAATTAACTTTCTACATAGACAATTTTATGGACAGATGTAAAACGGAGGTGAAGGAATCATCTAATTAATCTGCCCAGCAAGCGTTTTGGAATAAAAGCGATTATTTGTTTGGTAGAAGTATTACATAAAAGATGGATGATTATTTGTTAAGCTTAATTAGGGGAGAGTTCTTGGAGCATCAAAGTCTTCTTGCTTATCATTGTTCTAGGATTTGGATGATATGATTGCCTCTACTCTTTAAGAGCCAAAGATCCTACCGCGTATGGTATAAAGAGAAAAGTGAGACACATGTAGTCTGGCTGTTGCAAACTTGCAACACCAAGAATCAAACACGATTGAAGATATTTCCTTCCCCAACTGCATATTATCATGATCAGGAATCTGGAAACAATTCAATTTTTTTTTTTTATTAACGAAGGATGGTATCTATGAAAGGGATTGCTAAGTTTAACGATTAACCAAAGGAACACGTCGATGTTGTTTCTTACTTACACTAGTCCCACTACAAAATTTCATATCTAAGGATGCCTGATAGAAATTGATATTTCTGAAAAGCATTAAGATCGACTATAACAAACAATGTAGAAACAGAACATATATAGAGATATTTAATAATGTTGGTAAGAGACAATTGAGATCCTTTCATCAAGTTGATCATCGGCACTAAACTTAACATCTATGTAATGTAATGGTAGTAAAAAATTACGTGTGCAGGGAAGCAGAGTGGAGGCGGGTCAAAAAGTATGGGTGCAACTTGTCGTTCTGGGTATTGTGAAACACAAGAGTCTCTATCCTGAAAAGAAGTATCCAAAGATGAGGGATCAACCTAAAGCACATTCTCTTTTGAATTATTATTTTTCCACAAAGTAATGTGCAAATCACACGCGTATGTTTCTATAAATATAGGTCTTGAGAACTCATACTCCTCACAACTACAAGTTTCGAATTTGTTTTCCTTCTGCCACAAGTATCAAAACAGCTCAACCATTTCGATCCGATCGGTCTAGTGACTTCCGAGTTTGTTTACTATAGTTTCATTGTGCATTACTGTCTTCTTTCTTTGTATACCTTCACTACTAAAACATCGAAATGGCAGAAGCAATTAACCGACTGGCTTCACAGAAAGGAGTGGTGATCTTCAGTAATAGCTCATGTTGTATGTGCTATGCAGTGAAGATACTCTTTCTTGAACTAAGGGTGAACCCTATGGTTCATGAAATTGACCTGGACCCTGAAGGGAGGGAAATAGAGAAGGCACTCCTAAGGATGGGACTTAGTACAGCAGTGCCGGCAGTGTTCATTGGTGGTAAGTCGATAGGATCTACCCACGAAGTTATGGCGCTCCACCTCAGCGGCTCTCTAGTTCAAATGCTCAAACCATACCAGAATATGTCCTGAACTTGGACTCCTGTACCATGTTAAAGAATAAGCAGCTTTGCCAAATGCACTCCAGTTATTATCATCATCGTAGCAACTAGCAAGTAGCTAGTATGTAGCTTTCAGTTAGCTAGCGCTCCTCTTTTGCTAATGAAGCTTAATTAGTGTGTGTCAGTTCTGTTAAAGTGATTTGTAACCTTTGTGGCAATCAAGTGACTTCCACTGTAATAAATATTTATTTCACCGCCGTCTAACTATATCAAATGTATGAGAAGTTGTGGTACATAGTCCCATGATTAATATGTGAAAGATCATGATAAGCATTGTCCCAAACTTGCTCACATTAGCACCCTTAAAGTTTGGAAATTTATAAAAAGGTTGAGAAGCTGGGAAATAGAATCATATATTCAAAGACCTCAAGAATGTCAGTCAGAATGTGTATTACATGCATGCATTATGTGTAAAAATGAAGTGTTAAGGGTTTGATGTTAACAAAGAAATGTGAACGAACACTGCAACATGGTTGTTAATTAGTTTGTTAAGAATCACTTGGTAATTAAGCTGTTCAAGAGTTTATACAACCAAACAAGGTCCTTTAATTTCCAGAATGAATCTTTAAATCATAAGCTTTCAAGAACTTAATTAGTCGAAATACCCTGTCCTTTTCCCACTTATTTTTTAAAATCGATGGAAAAGGAAAGGTCGATCCCCGTGTTTTTTAGTGAGAAAATGAAGTATCTGGCAGTAGTCAACCGATCGATCTCGCCTTTCAATTTTCTGTAACATCATAGCTCCATGTGCTAATAAGTGAATATCAGAGCTCTGTTAGTTCTCTCAAACAACTGCCATGGACCCTGGTATTATTAACAGGTTGTGTCTTAAGTTAATTACTATTGGGGATGCCATTATCTTTACATATCATTTCTTAAAACACCTACTTTTTACAACTCAAGCTCCCTCTTTAGGACTGATGAACATCACATCCTTTCCAAAAAGATTTTGTTTAGTGCTGATCGATATTACAATTAATTCCATCAAATGTATAGTTTCTTTCCAAAGTAAATTTTTTAAGCTACGTACGTGTTCATCATTCATCATCCCATATATAGGAGCTTAAAACACACTTGTTCCAAACTGTTACTAAATATCCTTTACCCCTCATGAAATCTAGCCTTTAACAACAATTGGGACTCTTCACCTCTCTTTTGGCACTGTTACATTCCTTCATATCCAAAAAGACAAAAATCAGAATCCTTTGCTTTTTACATTCTGTGATGCTCATTAAGATCAAAGATTCCTCTTTTATCAAGAAAAAATAAAGCTAGAGATGGCCCTCTTAATACTCGCCATACATGCATGTCCTTCTCAATACAGATGCTGCCTGTGTAGTATTCTGTTTTTACTACTAGATTGTGGATCTCAAAGGTAAACTTGCTACACTTTGCATCCGCATCTGGTATACTTTGTACGTACAGCAGATTGACAAAATCATACTAGAGCGTACAGCGGATGCCCATACTTTGTACATTATATTGCCAAATCATTTGACCATGTATCAAGCATATAGCAGCAGGAATAATCTGTATGGACAAAGAAAATGACACGGTATAGTACGTACAGTGGAGTATACAAAGAGAATCACAGAACGAAAAGTTTATCTCCATCATTTTTATCGAAATCAATCTGCTTAGACGTAAGAGATTGATAACTACTGACATGTATTTTGACTGTGATAAGATCTAAACATGGCGTGAATCTAACTTTAGTTGATCTCCATTTGATAAAGATTATATTCCGTCATCCACTGCCACTGGTACCTCTAGTCTGATATCGACTACCATAATCTTCCTATTCACATATTCGACCTCACAATATGTGATGTGAATCGATACAACACTTACATAGTATGTATACAGTGATCACTGACCACTATAGTCTATATTTATTTTTTTTGCTAAGTAAGATGTATATATTGAGAAAAAGAGATGTACAAAGTATGATGAGGACTTGAGGAGGGTGGTAATTCTACCCCTCACCTCATTTGATCTCAATCAGATTACAAAAAGAGCTAAGTTTTCTAACTTAGTAAAAAACGATAATATATTTGGTCTGGGACTTCCCACTGTGTTAGCCATAAAGGCTTAACATGGGATGAAGTCAACACCTGATCATGCCTTTTCAAGCCTTCCTTTGATGCCTTATCTGCCTTGAAGTTAGCTTCCCCTCCAATTTGAAGACATAAGTATTGATACAAAAGAACTATAGTCTATAGACTAGGGAGTCTAGTACAGTATGTATTCCATATCAATTACTACATACTGAAGCTAACGCGGTTGAGATAATTAATAGGGATGATGTTAATTAGAAAGTTGTGTTTGTATTGTCTTGTGCTGGGATTTACTAAAACTAATTACAGCGCAGAATCAAAGCAACATTATATATGCAATCTTTATAGCGCTAAGCTTGATTAAATGCAAAGAATTGAAGTACCTCAATTCTTCTGAGCTGCTGGATAGGGATTGGATTTAGTGATTGGTGAGGGACTTCAATTTAATTGTCATTGTGCAGGACATTCTTTCCTTCATTCCTCCAGATGGAGTATTTCAACCGCGTAATTGGAATTATATATTTTCACTGGAATTTTCCAGATTTCCCCAGAATGCATATTGCATAGTCGTATCCCAAATGATCCTTGACATGGTTGAAATCAATAGACATCTGTGTATCATTCCTCTGCCTAATTCCCTCGACATGCTAATTAAGTTGTTTTTTCACCTAGTCCTACCTACTTAAGCACCTGCATTGCATTCCACATCACCACAGTACGTGCTAAGTTGTTTTATGAAGACTTGTTTTTGTTGATTACATGAGATATTCTCCTAAACGCTGTTGAAGGAATTGAACTCACAACCTCTCACTCGCGGGAGTGTTTGAGAGGGGTAAGTTTGTTTTGTATACTAAATGTTTCACGATTTCTGCATAAACGCGAATTAGGCTTCACTGACTGATCTAAAGTTATCCAATTCAGAGAACATTTAGTACTTACATCTGAGGGTCCTGTGAAAGATCAAAATCATGGATTTGGACATTTTGTAATAGATAAGAATAATGCCATGGAGAAAGTGAAGATGCTTACTAATGGATAAACCCCCTACTTTTTCCACCCTGGAGAATCATGCCCTGCAACTCAAGCTGACGATAAAAGGGGAATAAAAAAAAAAACGTAAAAGCTTGTGAATTCCAAAAACCAAACAAAAATATGTATTTGTATGATCTTTGCAACAATAATAAGCTTTTGTATAGTATATATAATGTACAGCCACATTTCAGCAATTTTCCGCAAAATTCAAACTATCATTTTTGTGGGAATTGAATATAAAGACAGTTAAAAAGCTAGGTTATTAAGTCAACCAGAGAGAACAAAATCTTGATCAACCAGCTGCACTGTGATATAACTTATAATAAGAATGGGCAACAAAAAAGCTAAGACTAGCCTGGCCATTATTCCTGTTTTTCTTACTTCCGTACTTATGATGATCAACTTGCATGAAGGCTGATATCCATATCGGGTATTAATAACCTTTGGATATCTCGACGGGTCATTATAAAATGCATGTGTTTGATGATCATGTAGCTATCCATCGCAAGCTAGATATCAGTAAGCTGGAACATTCTCGATCTTTTGAACTTTTGTCCATTATATCGTACAGTACAATATATGCAATCCACCACCCTCACCATCTCCTATAAATAGGCTTCATATGAGACTCTAGTCCATCATCCTCAAGCAGTCAAGCGCTCTAGTCAGCTGTGTAAGCATATATAATATCTTCATCGCTCACACACTGCGCGCTCTCTTGTCCCAAACATCTATAATATACTCTCCCAATAGTAACAGCTTTCAATTGATCAATTGCAGCTAGCATTTCAAATACTACGTGCGCACTTTGGTTACATTGCTCTGTTTGTTCTTTAACTTTGTGTGTTTTGTCAAGATGGATAGGGTAATGAAACTGTCGTCTAAGACAGCTGTGGTAATCTTCAGCAAGAGTTCATGTTGCATGTGTCATGCCGTCAAGAGTCTTTTCTATAACCTTGGTGTAAGCCCTGCAATATATGAGCTAGACGAAGAACCTAAAGGATGGGAGATGGAGAAGGCACTCCAAAGACTAGGATGCAACCCCTCGGTGCCAGCTGTGTTTATAGGGGGGCAGCTTGTGAACTCTACCAACTCCATCATGTCTCTTCATCTCACTAATCGTTTGGTTCCAATGCTTAAAGATGCAGGCGCCATATGGCTCTAGCTTGCCGTGTGATCCCAAGTCAAGTCAGTGCAAGAATAATAATATCTGCTTGGTATATTTTTCATCATCATCATCCCTGTCTCGGCATATGAACATAATATATTGAGCGTCAGTGCCATCTCAGTTATAGGAAGACGGTGTTTAATTTTGCTGATCTATGCCATGTATGTACTTTTTTTACAAGTAATAATAACAACTGCAATAATTTTCTTAATGTAGTGTTGCTTCCTCTAAGGCTCTAACTTTCTTCAATTATATATACAATGTTGGTAACCAATGCAATGATATTCATTGATTCATTCATATCAAAAAGCAAAACTGACAGACATCATATCGAAAGTAAGTTAATTAACAGATGATTTCTAACCTCAGAAAGGCAAACTGTGATGCTAGGATCCGTTCATGAATTCTTCTTATCTGTTTGCAATCCACTTTTTCCACACATGATTATATCTGAAAGCTAGATCTGAATTCCACATTCCATATTTCCATCTTCCACTAACACAACATCCCTTTCAAAAGTTATAGCTAACTCATATCCGACCCATGGGCCTTCTGTCGAATTTGGATGTTAAAAATTAAAATAGCCCAAAAGACACGAGCAGGGTAGGGCAGAACCGCAGATCATCATTGATTATAAATACAGGCATTACAGTTAAAAGTTAGAAACTCTAGGGTTTGCAGGATTTAGTTCCCAAATGGCTTCTGGTTGGTCAGATCTTCCTGCAGACCTTTTACATGTTATATTTAATAGATTTATCGACATCAAACTATCAAAGATTACGCGCATGTTGGTGCTGTGTGTAATTCATGGAGAAGTGTTGTTTAGCTATGTCGCAAGAACATACCTCCTCAACTACCTGTAATCATGTTTCAAAGCACTTGTCATGGCTCCTCTACATTCTTCAACTTCTCTACAACAAACATTCACACTTCAAAGCAATAACTTATTGGCAGCTGCTATATGGTTCAAGTCATGGACTGTTATTAACAGTGGATCCTGTTAAAAATGCTATTAAACTTATGAATCCCTTTTTATTTGTCGACAATGTGATCAAACTTCCAACTTTGTTGGTCAATTGCATTTCGAAAGTAGTAGCATCTGATAACCCGACTTGAATATCTGATTATGTAGTCATGATTGTTGGGGTATCCCTCCCCGTGAGAGTCAGGACCCTCTAGAATGGAAGACCTTAAAGGTATGAAAACAAGATAGTTGTATTTAGTTGAAAACATGTAGTTGTTTTTGTTGAACATGGAGTTATGGTTGTTGCACCTACCACCATGCAAGGCTAAAAATTCATGTGATGAGAGAACAAGAAAAATACACACAGAGAGAACACACAAGTGTTGTGTGTAAGAGAGAAAACCTCCATTGTTGGAGAGATTGTGTGAGAGAGATTGAGAGACAAGAGAGTGAGAGTTTGTAACTTCCTCTACCCTTTTTTCTATCAAATTTAGTGGTGTGGACGTAGGCGACAATTTGCCGAACCACGTTAAAAAGTTGTGGTGTTCTTCTATTAGTTTTGTTAGTGTTCCACATACGCAATGTTCGTGTAATACTATTTAGATAGTATTAATTGTTCTCACATGAATTTTTAGTGTAAAATTCATAACAATGATAATCTACATTGAAGATATTAAACCAGACACCAAGCTGGCCTTCTTCAAGCCTGGTAAGGAATCCTGGACTTTAGTTAATAAGGAATGTTCGCAATACTTCACTGACATTACATATTATAAAGACCAGTTTTTTCCTAATTAATTTCTGTGGAGAAGTCATGTCTTGTGACACTAGTTCAACTCAACCCAAATTAAAGAGATTGGCCTTGTCCTTGCCGCCTATAGGGCACTTTGTTCTCAGCATATCCTATTATGTACTTACAACTGTTGTGGAATCGGCAGGAGATATATTATGTATTATGTGTTCAAAGGATTATTGCTTTTGATTCTATAAAAACAATTGGGTTTTTTGTCTACAAATATCAAAAAAAGCAAACGGAATGGATTGAAACGAAGACATTAGGAGGTCATACACTATTCCTAGGTGACTACATACAAATCTTCCTTGTCTCTACTGGCTTCCGATGTCGGCCATTGTAAGCCCAATCACATCTACTTCGCATATCGTGCTGCTTCATCTGATAAGTTTGATATTGGAGAGTTCAACCTAGAAGATAAAAATATCAAACAGCTTTTCTCTAAAGACTTCACTAATAAATTGGGAATGCGACCTGTCTGGGTCCAGCCAACACTAGACATGATCAATCCTATGGAGAACTCTTGTCCTCCTCCAGAAAGAACCACTCATGCTTGTGATACTATAAGGCAGAAACGTGCATACCAAGACGAGATGAAAAGCAAGAAGCCACGGAGGATGTACAGTGGCACCAAGTGAGTCCTAAAACTTATGACTAGGACCATTAATGTCCTGTCTTGTTTTCTTTTCTATTCTACAATTGTATCACATTGTCAGTAAGTTGTTAATTAGGATGACTACTCATGTTAGAGAATGATATATAGTAACATAGTGTAATCACTATTTAGATTAAGCATCAACTGATTTATGAGCTTTAGTGGGCATGATATTCCTTAGTTCTCTTTTCCTTAATTGCTACTTAGTACTTATTTGTGTGTCAGAGTGTGTTTGTTTATGCACATTGTCTTTGCTAAGGTTATTCGCAGTACAATAGGAATTATGAATGGAACCTAAGTGAAATCGAATGGAAAGCAGAAGTGAAGCAGAGACCAATTGATTGTATAACATGAGTACTGATCATCGATTGTTTTAACGTTTGTCATTACAACCAGAGAAGGGTTGTCAGTAATATTTGCCAATTATATTTCGTACATGCTTGCGGCACTGCATTCTTTCACTAATTAATTAGATCATATATACATGTTTCAAAATCATGTTGATAATTCTATACTCCTTTCTTTAAAAGTTAGACCGGCCAAAAACTCCTTTCAAGTCATCAAGTTAATTAGATGGAGATAATTACAAGGTATAAGTGGCCCAATCTCTCAGTGATCGAATCTAATATACAGTTTCAAAACACTTTGTAGATCTGAGTTTTCTGTAAAGGAAATCAAGAAGTTGGATATTTTGAAGTGGATAAGAATCATATATGCATTCATGGGAAAAGCAAAGATGCTCACTATTGGATAAAATCTACTTTTTCTATCTTGTCAGATGCTGCAACTCAAGCTACTGATCACCTTTTGTATCGTATACAATGAGACACATATCACCATTTATCAACAAATTACTGAAATTATTATAAACTCAAAAACAGATTACTGTTAATAATCTGTTAAAACTCGTGAAAGTAAACTTCAACAATTTTCATTAGTAGGTAAACCAATACAAAATGTGGATCATATTCAATCCTGTTTTTTCTTCCGTACGAATAATATTAAATTGAAGACTGATCATGTATATCCAGGCGGTATCCACCAAATTGACTATATATCGATCTGTAAGGAACATTCTCTTCTAGAATTTTGTCGATTATACAATCCACCACCCTAACCATTTGCTATAAATAGACTTCATATGGGGACTGTAATTCATCATCCTTAAGCTTTAGCAAGTGTACTAAATATCTTCATAGCTCAACATATCGCTTTCGCTTCACATCACAAACATTTGATAGCTGTTCCATCAGTAACTGATCTTCAATTGATCAATTGCATTTCATCTACTTCTTGGTTTGCTCCTCAACTCTGCGTATTTATCAAGATGGATGGGGTAATGATGCTGGCGTCTGGGACAGCAGTTGTAATCTTCAGCAAGAGTTCATGTTGCATGTGCCATGCCATCAAGAGTCTCTTCTATGACCTTGGTGTGAGCCCTGCAATTTATGAGCTTGATGAAGAACCTAAAGGAAGGGAAATGGAAAAAGCACTCCAGAGACTCGGATGCAACCCTTCAGTACCAGCGGTGTTTATAGGGGGTCAGCTTGTGAACTCGGCCAATACTGTCATGTCTCTTCATCTCAGTGGTCGTTTGGTTCCAATGCTTAAAGAAGCAGGTGCCATTTGGCTCTAACAATCTACATACAAACCGCTTTAACCTTACATAAATCAAGTCAGTGCAAAAATTAAATAATGTTTACCTGGTAGTCTGGTACTATTATGGGTTTTCTTCATCATCCCTGTCTCGGCATATGAACATGATACATTGAGCCTCAGTGTCTACTCAGTTATAGGCAGATGGTCTTAATTTGCAGATCTATGCTTGTGTATGTACTTTTTGATAATAATAATTGTAATAGTCGCAACATTATTCTTAGTATTATAATTTGTAGGATGTTTTTTGATACAACAAATTAAGTATAACAAGCGTCTCCTTCTGATGTTCTTTATGATGGTGGTAAGAACAATGGTCTAAACTCTAAAGTCTAAACATACTGCATGCAGGATGAAAAGAAAGTTTATTGATGTTCATTCAATTCATACATGCATGAAAAAGAACTGCCACATATCTTAGTACTCTGAACCATACATCAACAAAATGCATTTGAACACCAGCCCCCTGGATGATAGTCGTCAGTATAACGGATTATGTAACATCAAGAAACCCTGCGGCAAGCACACAGTGGCACCAAGTGAGGCCTAGAAGGCTAGAGTAGACGACCAGGACCAGTTTCAATTAAGTGTCCTGTGATCCTCGGATCCTCCTGTCTTATTATCTTATCTTTACAACAATTGCATCGCAATGTCAATAAGTTTTAGAGTATGATAATAAGATAGTATATGTCCGCATGTGATGATTACTAATTGGATTTGTGTTATAGCTTTATGACCTAAAATGGGCATGATATTCCTAAGTCCTTGATCCTTTGCTACTTAATAAAATATACTTCTGCGTATCAGTGTGTGCGTTTATGTTTATGTTATTGCTAATTAAGGTTATTCTTAGTACAATATGAAGGAGAGGAATGCCGATAGGCAACACTAGATTGAATAATACAATTTCAAAAATCAATCGAACATGTAATGGTGCAGCAGCTTATTACTTTTGCAATGCAAAGCCTTCTTTATGGCAACTTCAACAGAAATCATGGACACGATCTGACGATATAAAAATATGCTTGTTCCAGTTTATTGCATTCCATTCAACAAGTATAAGGGTTTAGAATTTTTTCTTATCACTTGATAATTTATTAAACTCTGAATTATATTGTACAGGCAATGGACATGTACGTATGTAGTAAGTGCATGAGTTTGAGTGGAATCAAATGGAAAGGTAGGGTAAGCAAAGCAGAGACCAATAAATTGTCTTAGAACAGCGATCACTTATTGTTTTAACATTTGTGGCTACTATGAGAATAAGGTTGTCGATCAGTAACCGCAATAAACACTGAAATTTCCATTAATATATTTTTTAT